>VSMD01044885.1:0-147273 GCA_008750895.1 Mirza zaza | reverse complement strand
AGAGAGTTTCCATCTGTCATAGAAACTCCTCTCCTAGGTATATACCCAAGAGAAATAAAAACATGTCCATATAAAAATCTGTACATGAATGTTCATAGCGGTATTATTCAAAATAGCCAAGAAGGACATCTGGAAACAAACCAGATGTCCATAAACTGATGAATAAATAAAATGTGGCCTATCCATATAGTGGAATATTAATCAGTGCTAAAAAGAAACAAAATACTGATACATGTTACAACATGGATGAAATTTGAAAACATGCTCAGTGAAAGAAGCCAAACACAAAAGACCACATATTCTGTGATTCCATTTTTATAAAATGTGCACAGTAGGCAAATCCATACAGACAGAAGGAAGATTAGTAGTTGGGGAGATTAGGGAGAAATGGGTAGTGACTACTATTATGAATAGGGTTTCTTTGGGGGGGTGATAAAAATGTTCTAAAATCAATCGAGGCGATGGCTGCACAACTCTGGATATACTAAAAACCAGCCAGACATATATTCTACAAGGGTTAATTTTATGGCATATAAATTAAATCTCAATATACGTTTTTTTTAAAAAAAGAACAGATGAAAAATTCCTGATAAGCAAAAACAAAAAAAAAGAAAAAGCCACTCATAATCCCATCACTACTCAATGATAATTATTGTATAAAAACTTCCAGATACTTTGAGTTTTGTGTATATATATATAGATAGATAATCCTAATCCTTTTCTACAAAGTTATACACAAATAAAAACAAGAAAGGAAGGTCAGAGTAAAATAAGGAAGGTCAAAACTAACTTTTTTTTTTTTTTTTTTTTGAGACAGTCTCGC
Source organism: Mirza zaza (assembly GCA_008750895.1). Lineage (NCBI taxonomy): Eukaryota > Metazoa > Chordata > Mammalia > Primates > Cheirogaleidae > Mirza > Mirza zaza. Next base: position 146,450 of record VSMD01044885.1, on the reverse strand, counting down.
TTTGTTGCCCAGGCTAGAGTGAGTGCTGTTGGGTCTGCCTAGCTCACAGCAACCTCAAACTCCTGGGCTCAAGTGATCCTCCTGCCTCAGCCTCCCGAGTAGCTGGGACTACAGGCATGCACCACCATGCCCGGCTAATTTTTTCTATATATATATATGTTAGTTGGCCAATTAATTTCTTTCTATTTATAGTAGAGACAGGGTCTCGCTCTTGCTCAGGCTGGTTTCAAACTCCTGACCTCGAGCAATCTCCCCACCTCGGCCTCCCAGAGTGCTAGGATTACAGGCGTGAGCCACCACGCCCAGCCCAAAACTAACTTTTAAGGATAATAACCAGAAATCCAAAAACATGTAGACATTAGTATGAGAATAAGTGCTTGTATTACATAAAAACCAATTTTTAACTCTGTATCTATTTTTGAAACCTGGTCATTCTCACAACATCTCACATTGTAACCCAAACCAACCACCTCTCTTATCTGAATGAGCTTATTCCAATTTAGTTTGGGCAGCTATGAAGTACAAAAGAGAGATGTGATCTACCTGCACATAACTGTTTTCTTTTACATGCAACAACAGAAAGGGCTACAGAGAATTAACCTGGTCCTGCCAAAACTGCTTTTAGCATCATTACATAATAAACTACATAAAACTTTACCTTTAAAAATGTGTCTAAACAAAACAAAATGAAACTAGAAGAATGTCAGGGAATGAGTTAAATAATAAGCCTTTTTAAAAAAAAAAGAAACCTTTCTCAAATAATAAACACTTGAGTCAACATAGCAGTTACCTTTGAGGGGCAGGAAGGAGATGTGCATGGGAGGGGTTGGGGGGAAGTCCTGGTTTTCTCTCTGGTCGTGGGGTCAATGGTGCTCATTTATTCTTCTAACCATATGTCGACTCGATAATTCTTTGAGACATGGAATATTTCACAAGAATCATATTGAAAACAAAAGCCTCCCTTGACCACTGGTCTTCCCTAACATCACTCAATCTTTCTCCTCTTCTGAGAAGCATCTAGAAAGAAGAGTTCCCTTTCCAGGTCTACACTCCACCCCTTCCCATTCACTCTACTGTAGCATAAATTCTCAGTTACATAAAAGCCCACCTGGGTCCAGCCTCATCTGACTTCTCCTCCTCCCCCATCCTCCCCATTTGTACTTGACCCTCAAACTCCCATCCCCCAAGGAGCTCTGCACCCTCTGGATCCTCCCAGTCTTTGCACAAGCCCCATGTGCCCCTCTTTTGCCTGATAAGCTCTTACTCATCTTTCAATATACATCTTAAAGGGGTCTTCATAGTGAGGTGTCTCTCAACCTCCTAGGCAACTAGGACTTCCACGATGTCACAAACTTGTCTCTATTGGGACACATATCACACTGCTAAAACTATGTGTTTACATGTTTTATGGACTAAATTGTGCTTCTCAAATCCGCATGTTGAAACCCTAAGCGCCCATGTGACTGTTTTTGGAGACAGAGGCTTTAAGGACCTAATTAAGATTAAAAGAGGTCATAATAGTGGGCTATTAATCCAATAAGATTGGTGTCCTTATAAGAAGAGGATGAGTGGAAAGGGTATTTAATTGGCACACAAAGAAACCTGGGTTATTTTCATCCTAGTTCTTCATGAAATACTTCTACTACTGAACAAAGTCTTTAACCTCTCCTGAACTCAGTTCCCTCATCTTTCAAAGAAAAGATTGTACTACATGTCTGCGGCTCAGATTTAAGATTCTTGACTTCAAGGTTCAGTGGTGGTCTACAGTTACTCCAGGCTTGCTACAGTCATGGGTTGCCCAGTGTTTCCACTGTCCTTATATCTTCTGAGATGATTTTAAACTTTAGGTATAAAATACAAACATGGGTTACAAAATACAGCACCCTCGTGAAATGGTGGTTGGAAAGTAAATTGGTGCAATCCTTCTGTAGCTTTATTTAATGGTACTAGTAGAAATTCCACACTAGGAATTTATTTAAAGGAAATAAGCAAGGATGCAGCCAAATGTTCATTTACAAGGACAGTCATAGCAGTATTTATTATAGCAAAGAACGATTAATAGGGTCAGTGGCTAACAATAGGAAAATGCTTGAATTAATAATTATGGAACCTTGATGAAATTAAGTATCATTTTAAGACTGCTTAATGACGTGTGAACATGCTCAACTTTGCAAGTACAAATGCAACAAGGAGAAAAAAAGATAAAGGAAAAAAAGAATAAAACATAAAGAATGAAATGGATTTCTAGGTCTTCATGTGGAAAAATATCCCAGATATAAAGTGAAAACACACTGGTGCAGAGCGTGTGTATATTATATACATGGTTATTTATTACATAAAATAAAGGACACACATATATGTGCTTGTACATAAGTAAACACTTCTAAAAGGATATACACACTGGTCCTCTATGAAGAATGGGACTGAGGCAAGAAAAGGACTTTGCTTTTTATTTTATGCAATTCTATCCTGTTTCCAATCCTTTAAAAAAAAAGACCTTGTGTAGGCATTATTTCTATGTAAACAGATTTCAAAAAGAGTTTCCAATGGGTTCTGTTTTGGAAAGTAAAGGTCAACACTTCAGAGAAAAGAAATTTATCCTGATGTTGACTTTTCTAAAGCAGTGTTCTTAAAATAGAATTTACATACCGCAAATTCACCCATTGTAAAGTGTACAAATTGCTGACTGGATTTTTTTTTTTTTTTTTTTTTGAGACAGAGTCTCGCTCTGTTGCCCAGGCTAGAGTGAGTGCCGTGGCGTCAGCCTAGCTCACAGCAACCTCAAACTCCTGGGCTCAAGCGATCCTCCTGCTTTAGCCTCCCGAGTAGCTGGGACTACAGGCATGTGCCACCATGCCCGGCTAATTTTTTTCTGTATATATTAGTTGGCCAATTAATTTCTTTCTATTTATAGTAGAGACGGGGGTCTCGCTCTTGCTCGTGCTGGTTTCGAACTCCTGACCTTGAGCAATCCGCCCTCCTCGGCCTCCCAGAGTGCTAGGGTTACAGGCGTGAGCCACCGCGCCGGGCCTGCTGACTGGACTTTACGCTGAGTTACAAGCATTTATTTGGCACGAGAAATAAACGATCTTTTATGTAACCACGCCTAAGAAAAGCCTTCGTGTTTTAAGAAATCTCTGGGGATATCAAAATCTAAGCCAATTCTGTGACTGCAACAAGGACAAATAATACCCGGCATTCAGATTACAGAGGAAAGGTCAGAACTACAAGATCCCACAGAGCGCAACAACTACAGAAAGTACGGGGAAAGGAGCCACCCCTGGCAGGGCGTGCGCCTGTTTTCTCAGTGCCGGGGCACGTGGGGAATTAGCCACAGCCCGGCTCCACGGACCCTCGAGAGCGGCCGCGACCCGCGTGGACGAGCCTCTCAAACAAAGCCCAGTGCTTTCCTTTCACATTTAAACTCCCAGCGTGCCCCAACTTCCTAGTCCCGTCCCGCCGTTAACCCGCCCGAAGCTGCCCTCGGAGACCAGAGGTTTCGGGCCTCAGTTTCTCCCCCGGGCGGCGGCAGGGAAATGCCGCGTCCGCACTCGGGGCCGGCTTACCCCACTTGGGCCCCTCGGCCCGCGAACCCGACCCGGGCGACCGCGCGCAGCCAGCCTCCTCCGCCCGGGGCTCCCACCTGTGCCCCGCAGCATGTTGTCTCGGAGCAGGTCCCCGCTGGAGAGGTGCTTCAGCTCGAAGTGCTGGGTGATGCGCGACGACACGGTGCCCTTGCCCGAGCCCGGGGCGCCCATGATGACCGCGCGCAGGAGCCGCGCGGACGCCCCCATGGCCGCGGACAGGCCCCCGCCGCCCGGCACTGGCGCTCCGGCCCGGCCTGCGCGCCCGCCCGCTCCTCAGCCCCGGGCCGAGGCTTGGCAGCGCCGCGAGCAGGCTGCGGCCGCGGCGTCCAGGCGTTCCCGGAAGTGAGGCGGCAGCCACTGGGGCTGCTCCGCCCGCGCCCGGCCCCGCTGCTGCGCCCGCCCGCGGCGACCCCGGCGCGCCCCCTCCGCGGCGCCCGGCCGCCCGGCCCCGCCGGCGCAAGCCGCGCCTCCTCCCCACTCGCCCGCTCCGCCCCGCCGCCCGCGGCTCCCCCTCGGCGCCCTCTGTGCCCCGCTCCGCCGCCGGGGATTCCCCGAGAGCTCTTCGGTGACCCCTGCATGCCCTTCACTCTCTTCAGATCCGTCCTGCGTCCTGTCCTGCCCGGTCTCAACCGGATAGACCGCGCTCCTCTCGGTTCACCCTTGGCAACTCCTGCGCGTCCCCTCCCTACCCCTAGGCGCCCCTTGGTTGCCGGACTCCACCCGCGTCCCCCAACACTCTTTTCGTACCCTTCGCTTCTGGTCCATGCCAGGCCCTGTCCTACCCAGTGCCAGCCAGATACACCCGCTCGCGTCCCCTTTCCCCTCTGCTCCCCAGGGACACCAGACATTCCCCCCCCCCCCCCACCCCTTCCTTCCTCTCCCTCCTTCCTCCTGCTCTGCTGCTGAGCGCCCTCTCTTCCTCCTAGGTCTCTACAATCTCAGATAATGACAATGAGCCGAAGGGGCCTCCCTGCCCTTTTCACGGGAGAGGAAACCCAGTTTTCATTAAGTGAGGTGCATTAAATCACACGCCTAGTGAGAGGTGTCTCTTACCTCCCAGGGTCACCCTTTCAGACTCAAAAGTAGCTGCTATTTTTACTCTGCAGAGCCCAAAAAGTACTGACTCTTCAGATCTCGTGATTCACCTTCAGAAATGCATTCACTCCCAAAATACTTATTCAGTGCCTACTGTGTGCCGGATATTGTTCCTAGGGGCTCCGAGGATACTTGAAGTTTAAAGTCTGGTGGTGGAGGTAGATCATAACAAGGAAACAAATAAATGAGCAAGATAATTTGAGATAATGCTATGAATAAAATAAAATAGAATGTATGTAAGTGTAGAGGGAGACCGTTTTAATTTTTATTTTTTTATTTTTTTGAGACAGAGTCTCACTCTGTTGCCTGGGCTAGAGTGAGTGCTGTGGCGTCAGCCTAGCTCACAGCAACCTCAAACTCCTGGGCTCAAGCAATCCTGCTTCAGCCTCTGGAGTGGCTGGGACTACAGGCATGCGCCGCCATGCCCGGCTAATTTTTTCTATATATTTTTAGTTGGGCAATTAATTTCTTTCTATTCTTTAGTAGAGACAGGATCTCGCTCTTGCTCAGGCTGGTCTGGAACTCCTGACCTTGAGTGATCCACCTGCCTCAGCCTCTCAGAGTGCTAGGATTACAGGTGTGAGCCACCATGCTGGGCCAGGGAAACTACTTTAGATCAGATGGTCAGTAAAGCTTTGCAGAGATGGCATTTGCTCTGAGCACTGAATTAGAATATGGAGGGAGAGAGACACAGTCAAGAGGGTAGGAAGACCCTGAAACGGAATGTTCCCCATGTTCAAGCATAGAAACAGAAGACAAACATTTGAGTACTATTTTATCTGTAAAATGAATGTAGGAGATTGGTAGAGAGAGGTTAAAATAATGTATGTAAAGTACTTAGTGCAATGTCAGCTACAGGGTAAGTGTTCAGTGAAGTCCATGAATTATCGTGTCTTTGTGCTGGGACACTATGCTAAGGCAGAAAGAAAGCTCTGTGAAAATAAACACGGTGCCATCCTCCTCAGAGGTTGCCAAATGAGTGCTCCAAAACTGATTTGAAAGAAGGTAGAAATTATTTTAGGGAGGGATAGTAAGGGAAAGTTTATTCAGTGAGCAAATCTAAACTTGGTGAATGGGGGATTTTAATAGGTAGACAACCCTGTATTTAGAAAGAAAATGCATGGCCAGGTGTGGTGGCTCATGCCTCTAATCCCAGCATTTTGGGAGGTCAGGACTTTGAGATCAGCCTGGGGCAACCTAGCAAGACCCTCCTCTACCAAAAAAAAAAGTGCATAGTTCATATATTTTCATTACTAAGCAAGAAAGAATGAAAATAAATGAATTAAGCATTCCGTCTATGTAGTTAGAAAAAAGGATATCAAAATAAGGAAAGCAGAGGAAGGGATTAAGTAAACAGTATAAATGAAAGGATGAGAAAACTTAAACAGAACTAACAAAAGAATGAAAAAGTCTGGACAAGTACAAGTTATGCAATACCAGAAAACCCGAAGGTGTGGAAAAAGTACTACTAATCTCCAAAGCTGGGAACATTTGAGGTTGTGGCTCCAAAAGGGATCTGAAAGAAAATCCCAGGGAAAATTGGCTTAGGAAAAAAAAAATGTTCAAACAAACAAAAGTGGCTGAGACATCATCCTGTCATTGCAGAGAGAAAAGCTGAGTGTCAAGGTCGTATTAACTGTCCCACAAAACGCCAACTAACTTTGGCTTAGAGAAAGGTTGATTACACGTGAGTGAGTGACTGCCCACCTGGGAAATCTGGCAACAGTGCCAGGCATAGCCATTTCGCCATACACAGGCATGTGTATGGGTCTGTTCTTCAGTGCTTAACATGCTCTAAAAAAAGAAAGGCCTTGAGCACAAATTAATACAAACCCTAATTTAATGACCAAGTGTTTATACGAATTAGTTTGAATCAAATAAAGCCCAAATGAGTGTTCTGCACATAGTAGACATTCTACAAATGTTTGTTGATTAAATATACTAAGAATTACTGTTTTGTTACATTGAAGACTTACGGGCTCTAGAATGTACAACTGAGAGGGAAAGCTATGGGCATATGTAATAGGTTGAATTGTATTCCCCCAAAAGACATGTTGAAGTCCTAATCCCGGTATCTCAGAACATGGCCTTATTTGGAAATAGGGTCTCTGCAGACATAATTAGTTAAAAACGAGGTCACACTGGAGAACAGTCAGCCCTTAATCCAACATGATGCGAAGGGAGAGAATGCTGCATACTAACAGAGGCAGAGAGTGAAGTTATACAGCTACAAGCCAAGAAACACCAAAGATTGCCAGTGACACCAGAAGCCAAGAGAAGGACACCAAAGTGAGTCTCCCCTAGGGCCCTTAAGAAAACATAACCCTGCCAACACCTTGATTTTAAACTTGTAACCTCCAAAACTTCGAGAGAATAACTTTCTGCTGCTATAAGCCCCTCAGTTTGTACTAATTTGTGACAGTAGTCCTCGGAAACTAATAGAGTGTATTTCTAGAAAGTGTGTGTATGTGCATGTATGTGGGTTCACTCAGAGATTGATCAGCACAGAATAGAAGGGTTCAGTGTTTGAGAAGTCCTGACTAAGACTGTAGTAGAGTAAAAAGAAGAAAGATGCATCAGATATCTATTGCTATAAAAAGCCGCTCTAAACTTTACTGGCTTCAGACATGATTTATTACTTACCACAATTGTGTAGTTCTGTTGGTCTCTCTTGGGTTCACTCATGTGTCTACACCTGCAGCTCAGCTGGAATGGCTGGTACGGTGTGGACAGCTGGGCCTCTCGTCTCACATGGCCTTTTGTCTGTGGCTTCTTCAGATGCCGGTGGTCTCAGAACTCCTAGATGGCGGGCACCAGCGTGCAGGTATTGTACTTCCCAAACCTCTTCTTGCCTCACGCTTCCTGACAAAGCAAGTCACATGGCCAAACCCCAAGTCAGTGTGTGAGGGGACTGCACAAGGGCGTGGATGCTGAGAGGTCCGATTCATTGGGAACCATTATTGTAACAACCTACCACACAAGGGCTCTGTATTAGTTATCTATCTATTGCTGATTAGTTATCTATCTAAACCACCCCAAAATTTAGCAGCTTAAAATAACAATATTTATTATCTCACATTTTCTGTGGGTCAGGAATTTGGGCCCAGCTTAGGTACCTCTGGCTCAGGGTCTCATACAAAGCTACAGTCAGAGTATTGGCTGGGGCTACAGTCATTTCAAGCCACAACTCGGGGAAGAGTTAGTTCCAAGCTCACTCAGGCCAGGTGTCTTGGCTCACATCTGTAATTCCAGCACTTTGAGAGGCTGAGGCTGGAGGATCACTTGAGGCCAGGAGTTTGAGAACAGTGTGGGCAACATAGCAAGACCCTGTCTCTACACAAAATTAAAGAAACTAGCCAGACATGGTGGCGTGCATGTGCCTGTAATCCTAGCTTCTTGGGAGGCTGAGCCAGGAAGACCACTTGATCCTGGAAGTTGGAGGTTGCGGTGAGCTGTGATCGTGCCACTGCACTCCAGCCTGGGAGACAGAGCAAGGCTGTCTCTAAAACAAAACAAAACAAAACAAGAAAAACAACCAAGCTCATTCCTGTGACTGTTGGCAGGTCTCAGGCCTTCTGTGACTATTGGCTGAAAGCATCAGTTCCAATACTGAACAAAACAGATGAAGTCCTTGCTCTCATGGATCTAACATTCTAGTGGGGAGAGAGAAATGAAGCAAACACATAAAATAAAACATATATATATATATATACATATATATATATATATATAAAAATATAATGGCAGATGTTTATAGGTGCCACACAGAGAAATACAGCAGGGTGAGGGTAAGGCTGTCACTTACCTTCTATAGGGTAAAGGAATAGAGAGGCTGACAATTTGAGACCTAAAGGAAATCTGAGGCCGGGCGCGGTGGCTCACGCCTGTAATCCTAGCACTCTGGGAGGCTGAGGCGGGCGGATTGCTTGAGGTCAGGAGTTCAAAACCAGCCTGAGCAAGAGGGAGACCCCATCTCTATTATAAATAGAAAGAAATTAATTGGCCAACTAATACATATAGAAAAAAATTAGCCAGGCATGGTGGCACATGCCTGTGGTCCCAGCTACTTGGGAGGCTGAGGCAGGAGGATCGGTTGAGCCCAGGAGTTTGAGGTTGCTGTGAGCTAGGTTGACGCCACGGCACTCACTCTAGCCTGGGCAACAAAACGAGACTCTGTCTCAAAAATAAAATAAAATAAAATAAATCTGAGAACAAGCCATTTAGACATCTGGGGAGAAGATTGTCTAGAGAGAGGAAGAAGGGCAAGTGCAAAATCCCTGACAGAGGAGTGTGCTTGGGTTTTCAAAGAACAATAAAGAAGCCAGTGTGCCTGGAGCAGAAAGAGCAAGAAGGAGAATGACAGCAGAGCTCAGGAAGGTGGTGAGGGTGAAGATCTCATAGGCCTAACAAGCCATTGTGGCAAGTAGTTTTTTCCAAAGATGGCCACAACACCACCCTCCTAGTCCATGTGCTCTTTTTACATGTGACTTTGACACTTCTCCAATCAATAGGTGGGGTCTGTGTCCCCTCCACCTTTAAACTGAGTGAGCTTTTGTGATTGTTTTAACCAATTGATCGTGGCGGAAATGATGCTATGATACTTCCAAGGCTAGGTCATAAAACACAGTGCAGCTTCCGATTTGTTCACTAGAACAGTTATCCTGAAAGCCTGCAGCTGCCACATGGGGAAGCTGGCTGGCTGGAGGCCACCATGCTATAGGGAAGCTCAAATTAGCCCACATGGACAAAACCACTTAGGAAGGCCCTGAGATGACATGGAAAGAGCAGTACTTCATCCCTTCCGTGTTCCAACTGAAGCCATCTGATTGCACCTGCATGAGAGACCTAATGCCAAAACCAACCAGCTGAGCCCTTCCCAAATTCCTGAACCATGAGAGAAAATAAAATGATTGTTGTGGTTTTAAGCTATGAAGCAGGCAAAAGATAGTGGCTTGGGCTTGTGTGAAAATGTAATGGTGATGAGAACTAATTGGATTCTGAATACATGTATTCACTTTCTAGAAATAATCTCAAACTTACAGAAAATTTGCAAGTATAGGACAAGGATTCTTTTCTACTGAACCATTTGAGATGCTCCATCAATCTTGAATACTTTAAAGTATCTTTTCTACAAATAGTCACATTTTTGCATAATCACAATACAACTTTTAAAATCAGAAAAATAACATCGCTATCATCTAATCTCAGATCCCATTCTATTTTTTTCCCAAATGTTCCACTATGTCTTTTATTAATCACACAGTGCATTTAGGTGTCATATCTTTCATCTCTTTCAATCTGGCCTAGTTCCTTAGTCTTTCCTTGAATTTTATGACCTTGACATTTTTAAAGATTACAGGAAAGTTATTTTGTAGAACACTCTCTATTGTAGAACACTCTCTATTTTGTGGAACATTCCAGTTTATCTGATGTTTGCTCATGATTATATTCAGCTTATGCATCATAGAAGTGCTGCTGTGTTCTTGTTACATTCTGTCAGGTGGCATATGATTTTAATGTGTTGCACTATTGATGATGTTAACTTTGATGATGTTTCTCCACTGTAAAGTTACTCTTTTTCCATTTGTAATTAATAAGTATTCTATGAGAAGGTAAGTTGAGACTTTGCAAATACTGCATCCTTCATCAAACTTTTCATTTATTTACTTATATTTATTTATATCGGTTCCTATTCTATTAAATGGATTATAATCTGTTGTCATTATTATTTATCTTGATGCTCAAATCATTTCAGATTTGGCCGATGGCTAAATGTGCTCATCACTATTAATAGCACACACTATTAATGTGTGCTTTCAGGCCCTCTTAGAGGATAGATAAGGAATATGTAAATATGTTTATATATATTCATTGTCACACATGTTTACATCTATATTTATTTCTGTGTCTGTTATTGAAAACCATGAGTTCACACTGATACCTTCAATTCTGATATAATAGTCCAGGATTTATTTTGATTTTCTCCCTTCCAGCCTACTTTTCTGATCTCTTAACCCCACTATAATCCTAGTCATAGCTTCTCCCCATTCACTGAACATATCTATTCTTTTATTCTCACCTACCTAACACATGGTAGCACATTGCTTCTGGATTTTGAGTTAGTATCTCTGACAGAGAGATACTCTCTCTCATTTTCTTCGTGTATTCACTTACATTCTTTATATATTACACATATGGCACGAATTCTGTGATATTCCCTACCAAAGATGCATAAGCTGAGTATAATCATGAGCAAATGCCAGATAAGCTCGAATAGAGAGTGTTCTACAAAATAACTTTCCTATAATCTTTAAAGGTGTCAAGGTAATGAAAGTCAAGAAAAGACTAAGGTATTATTCCAGACTGAAAGAGAATAAAGCCATGACAACTAAGTGCAATTGTGCGATTTTGAAAATCACACAACTAAATGCACTGTGTGATTTCATAACTTTTGTTATAAAGGACATTAATGGAACATTTGAAAAAAATGGAATGGCGTCTGAAATTAGATGGTAGTAATGTTATTTTTCTGATTTAAAAAGTTGTATTGTGGTTATGTAAAAATGTTATATCACCCTGTGTATAACCAACCTTCCATCACCACTGCCTACCCCTTCTCTGCAGAGACCATCCTCACCTAAATTGTATTCTAGGACTCCATCTGGACCATTCACCACCCCCAACAAGTGGACACTCTCCTCGTCTTGCTCTAACACTCTATACTGGGCCAGTCCCTCCACAGACACACTTCTCACCACTTCTGGGCTCTGATACCACATGCCAGGCTCCTTACCCATGTGAATTCACTGGCACAGGCTCTAAAATCCTGTGCCATGTTTTACTGCCCTCTACATGGGTGCGTCTTCCTCATCCTACTCTGATACTGGCATTTGTGCTGGGCAGCCCTTCTACATAGATGCTCTCTTCCTGACTATATTTTAAATGTAGATCCAATAGGAGTCCCTGATGGATTAGATGGATTTGAGTGAAAAAAGAGTTTTCCCCTATGCTATAGGAAGAGTTGAATTGTCATTAACTGAGGTTGGGAAGACTGTAAGAGAAACAGGCTTGGGGGGAAATATTAGAATTGTTTTGGGGTAAGTTAAGTTTGAGATTTCCATTATTGGACATTCAGGGAGAGATGATAAGGAATCAGGTAGATGAACAAATTTTGAGCACATGGTAGAGGTCCAGGCTAGAGATATAAATTTGGTAGCTGTCAGTATATTTAAATTCATGAGATGGTAATAAATTCACTAGGGAGGAGGAGAAAAGATCTGAAATCTGAGTTGTGGGCTTCTCCAACACTTAGAGTTTGGGAGATGGGGAAGAAACATTGAAGGAGCCTGGGAGAGAGAGAGGCTAGTTAGTTAGGAAGAAAATTTGGTGAGTGTGGTGTCATGGAAGTCAACTGAAAAAATGTATTTCAAGAAGGGTGGGATTAAATGAGTCAAATTCTGCTAATAGGGAGGACTGAGAACTGGTTGAAAATTATTTCTAATTGTCAAAAAACCCCTGTGAAATAGATTATGTTTTATTTACAATTTGTAGATGAAAAATATGAGGATAGTTTTGCCCCAAATCCCATAGCTATTCAGCAACTGAATTAGTGGTTTCAAAAAGTACTGAATGAAATATGGAAAATGCTTCACTGAGGAGAAACTTCTGGGAGTAGAATTCAAATTGTCCAAATAAAAATATTAGGGAAAAAAGAAAGATAAGGTCTAGATAAAAGTGGGAGAACAGAGCAGAGTAGGCAGAACTCAGAAACTACAGGTCATATTTTTTCTTAATGTTTTGCTAAAGCAACAGAAGAGAGAGTCTTAGAGCTAAGACGATTTTATCACAGTGTTCATACGGAAGGATAAATAAACAAGAATATCTGGAAAAGCCCTAAAAATAACAATGAGGAAGGGCTAGCCCTACCAATTATTAAAACATTATAAAGTCTGTGTAATAAGAAGGTAGTATTGGCACATATTTTAGTCCATTTTATGCTGCTATATCAGAATATCTGCAATTAGGTAATTTATAATGAAAAAAATTTATCGGCTCAGAGTTCTGGAGGCTGAGAAGTCCAAGATCAAGGTGTTGGCAACTGGCAAGGGCATTCTTGCTGCAACATCACATGGTGAAAAGTGGAAAGGCAAAGAGAGAGAGAGAGAGAGAGAGAGAGAGAGAGAGAGAGAGAGAGCGAGCTCATGAAAGTCCCTTTTATTAAGGCCCAGGAGGGTAAAGCCCCTGTGGCCTCACCACCTCCCAAAGATCCCACCTCCCAACATCATGTCAACTTCAATTAAACTTTAAAATGAGTTTTAGAGGGGAAAAAACATTCAAATCATACCAGCACATGAATAAAGCAGAATGGAAAATCCAAAAATAAACTAAATTACATCTGGAAATATAACAAGTGATAAAGCTGGAATCTCAAATCAACAGAGAAAAAGAAGACTTTCTTACTAAATATTCATGGGGTGAATAGATAGCCAGCCAGTTGAGGAAGGCAAAAAATCTGTTTTAGTCCATTTTTTGTTGCTATAGAGAATACCAATGACTGGGTAATTTATAAAGAAAAGAAGTTCATTTACCTCATGATTCTGGAGGCTGGGAAGTCTAAGAGCATGGCACCAGCATCTGGCTACAGCCTTCTTCTGCATCATAATATAGCAAAGGATATTACATGGTGAGAAGGGAAGAGTATGTCAGCTCAGATCTTCCTTCCTTTTCTTATAAAGCCACCAGTCCCATCACAGGGACCCTGCCTTGATGACTTCATCTAATCCTAATTATTTTTCTAAGATACCACCTCCAAATACCATCAACCTATAAATTTGGGGATTAATTTTCCAACACATGAAATTTGGGGACCATATTCAAACCATTGCACAATCATATCTGTTTTTCCACTGTAAGATGAATTTCAATGAATCAAAGATATAATTTTTTAAAGACATAAAATTATGTAAATGCAAGAGAAAATGATGAATTTTTTCTATAATCAGAAATTGGGAAAATTTTTCTAATTCTAACTCAAAACCCAGACACAATAAAGGAAAAGATAAAAATTTGGACTATACAAAATAACAATAAAATTGTTGCATAGAAAAGCACATGATTAGCAAAATAAAAAGAAAAGGACAAACTGGAAATATTATTTCCAATTTATGTCATAGATAAAAGGTTAATGTCCAGTGGTGGATTATTGGGTTTGGGGTATGTCATATCATTTGCCAGTTTCCATAGGGTATATATTCCCATCATAGCCAATTTTAACTTGCCAAGGTAATATTAACTGTACTAATGTTACATCAACTGGATTGCAAAATTCCCCCAAAATTAACAATCAGCACTTGTAAGCTGGCACTAGCCAGCTCCAACACATCTCTGAATATATCTGTAATATATGGAGGGCTTCTAAAGATGGAGATGAAAAGGAAACCACCCTGTGGAAAATAGGAAGGAGATATCAACAGATAGTTCATAGTTCACACACACACACAAAGAAATGGATATAAAGGGCCGTTACATGAAAAAATGTTGAATCACATTCATAATAAAATAAATACAAATTAAAACTGTAATGAGATACTATTTCTGAACTATCAGATTGGCAAAAATCTGAAAGTTTGACAACATAATGTGTTTACAAGACACGGAGGAAAGACGCACTCATATTTTATAGGTGGGGATGCAACAACATTACAATCCATGGGGAGGGTGTCGACCTAAAGAAGGAAACTGAGGCAACATTAATATAAGTGAGAGAGTTTATTTGGGCCAAATTTGAGGACTGCAACCTGGGAGACACATATTCAAGTTGTCCTGAATATATGCTCCAATTAGCAGCAGTTACAAATGGGTTTTTAAAGGAAAAAAATAAGGGGCAGTCCCTAAATTGAACATAAGCTATTGGTTGGCCATACATTGTTCTCTGTATCCCAAATTCCATGAGCATAAAGGTAACGGATGAGGATCACATTCTGCAACTTCTGATAGTATTTTAGGTAATGTATCAGCTAGTCTGGAAACTACAGGGAAGGAAAGAAAGAACAAGATGTCTTTAAACAATCCTCCACGGGTACTGGTGTCTGGTGGGGGAGATTCTGGGGAGGGGTATGACTTAAGACTCATTCTCAGGTCTCTCTGGGCCTGGCCAATTTTGCATACCTCACATTCTTCAGACTCCTCTGAGCTGCTTTTATTTCTCAAGGGAAATTTGGCAATACTTAGCAAAATTTTATAGACATTTATCTATCAATTCAGACACTCTACTTCTAGGAATCTATCTCAGATACTCTAGAAAAAAATATAAAAATATATATATATATAAGATTATTCAGTGAATGCTACTTTTAATAGCAAGAGACTGAAAAACCCCAAAGTCCATTCAACATGTAATGATTGAATAAACTAAGATCCATTCATTTAGTAAAATACTATGCACTTGTAAAAATCCATGAGAAATATCTCTATAAACTGCTATGGCATGATCTCCAGTAAAAAAAAAGTAAGGTGGCAAAAACTGAAGGTAATATACTACTATTTAATGGGGGAAGAGGATATGAGTGTATCTTTACATTTATATTTTTAAAAATAAAGGGTAAAACAAAAATAAACAAATTTTAAAAAAAAACTGATTACCTCTAGAGAAAGAAGAAATGGGGCTAAGGCATAGAGGTGGAAGCCAGATGGCTCTGACTATGGTTTGTAGACTTGGCTTTATTAATTATGCAATAAAATTTCATTTTTAAAAATGTTTTAAATCCCTAAAAGTCCACGGCAAAATGAAACAAATAAACCTGGTGTTGTAATGACCTGGTGCTGTCTAGTGCTATACATTGCTATTGCTCTTTTATTTGTGAAAATAAGTAATTTAAACTGTAAGCTGTTAGAACTTTAAATTATTGTGATCCTTAAAGGAATGTGATTATGGAGCCTCAGTCATGTGACAGGCAGCTGTAACCTTTGCTTCTCCGATTATAGATTAGCCTTCTCTACCTATGTTGTTTTATAAAATGCCATAAATGACTAAGGGGCCAAGGAAGACCCCGTCCCTCTTCACTGTTTATCTTCAATATAGATTAACTTCCCTCTTTCCTGTATCACACAAAGACTTCACCACTATTACATTGTCTAAATGGAATGTTAAATACACTCTTTTAAATTGGAAAGGAAATAAAAAAAAAACTGTAACTAAATTTTTGTAACTCATAAATCAGCCTTATATAAAAAATGTTATAATCCTACTAAATTTCTTTATTACCTGCCTTTATAAGCAAGACCTTAACTCTTAACTTTGGAGAACTGGCCCCATTTCTCTGGAGTCCATGTTCCCAGATGGTCATTCCCAGCTTTTTGCTTAAATAAACTCTTTACTGGGTTCTGATCCTTTCAATTATCTCAGGTTAACAGATTAGCTTACAGAAACCTAAGTATAGGTAGTGGCTTCCTTTGGAACCGAAGTAACCCATGTTCTGAAGTTTTCTTGGAATTTTTCCATAAATCTCACTCATCTATCTTTGGTATTCCTGACAGACGGCAAATACTATTAACCTTGGCCATGGAACATACTTCTTTGCCTCTTTTCTTCTAGCCTGGTGCATTGCTTGTCCTGTGAGCTGAAACATCTCCCACCAAGCACTGACTTCCCTCCAGAGGCACTGTGCTATTCTAATAATGCCCTTTCAGTTCTGAAGCTGTGGTCCATACGGGTCCCAGGACCCAGGTATGAGGTAATCATATACTCCCATGAGGCCAATCCTCCTCCTTGAAATTCAAGGGATCCCTGGATCACAGGAGTTGCAGGTGCACACAGCTGAGTTTGACTTTTACAAGCTGAGTGATCTCGAGCAAAATAACCAACCTTTCTCAGTTTCACTAGGCTGCGGTTTATGAAACAGGGGAAGGGTAATACCTACCTTATGGAACTGTTGTGAGATTTAAATAAGATTGCATATGTGTCAAAGGATAAAATTATAACAAATTTAAAGATGTCAATTGACTTGTGATTCTAGATGGGGCAACACTTCATTCCATAAAATAGAATAAGTGTTCCAATGAGCTGAGCAAAAGGAGTTGGCTTTACAGACAGAGAAGGGCTGAAGAAAGCAGAAGCAAAGGACAAAGACTGTACTTGTTTCAAAGTCACTTTCCTTGTAAGGCAGGGACAAGGAGACAGAACAATAGGAAAATAACTGATTTGTTAACGACTGATTACTTCAGGCTACCTGAGTGTGTGTGTGTGTGTGTGTGTGTGTGTGTGTAAGGATAGAGAACTTCATTATCCTGAGATTGAAGATTTAAACTGGGGTGTTTGAGAAATTGGCTGTTATCTGTTTATCCTGATATCTCAGAAGGTCAGATAACAGCTTAGTTTGGGTTTGGTGACATGGCTGTGGAATTTTAATATGGGTGACTCCATTTTGGTTTTCGGTGTGGTCTGTTGGGGGCTTAGAACAGAAACTTAGTCCAAAACAACACCCTCCATAATTTTTATTTAACATATGTAAAATGCCAGGCATACAGTGGGTGCTCCCTCTCTTTCCTTTGCTCTGCTTCTCTTTCCTTCCTTCCTTTCCTCCCACCTTCTTTTCATTCAATGTAGTAATAAGTGCTGTGAGCAAAGAAAGCAAATGAAAATTGTAAATCTGCTGACAATTATTTTAAAATATCAATATCTCCTTTCAGGCAATATTTGCAACCTCCACCTCATCAACTATTCCCTCAGAGCAGAATGAAGTGGCAAAGAAATGAAGTGCAAATTAGAAGAGCTCCATCCTAGTCCTGCTTCAATCACTAATTAGCTCTGTAGATCTGGGCAAGCACTTGACCTTTCTCACCTGCACTTGTCTCAGCAGTGAAATGGAGATCACACCTGTCTCAGAGGGAGCCCTGAGGTTCTTGATGTCAGCATGTTTTATCATTATGGGAATGTAAGGCCCTCTCTACAAATGATCCCTTTAGGCAAATTGTATAATTTGACGTTGGAATTCTTCTCTCTACCAGAGCCCCAGCCCCATGCTTGGTTCAAGGTTTTAAAGATTGCTATTAAAAGACAAATATGTTAGCATATTATCACCTAGTGATAACTTTGGGGAAGTTAATTAATCAAATTAGTCCTAGCAGGAGCAGAACCATGATGCCTCAGGGCACAGGGAGGTTAGGATTTGAATGGGATGGGAAGGCCATCCAGAATAATCTGGTTCTTCACTCAAGATTCTATTAAAGAAAATCCCTGTACAGAAAGGTTAAGTGGAGGGACCCTCCAAACAAACCTTGCCCTCTTTGTGCTTTTGCCTTGGGCTTGTAATTCACATATTCTGAGAATGACACCGAATTTGTGGATAAGCAGGTGAAAAATCAAAATTATTCTTAGCAAGCCCTAATTGGTGAGAAAAAATAAGATTAATTCTATTACCATCTAATCTGCCCTAAATATCACATCTGGGGTTTCCTGCAGGAAAGGTCCACCATGATTTACAGGGCCTTGTTGTCATGCCTGAGAATTCTAAGCTGCTGTGAAGATCTTGTGCCCTGACAGAGATCACACAGAGGGAAGGGAGAATGGCGCAAATAAAGCCAGGAAGGAAGTCATAAAACAATTGACAGGGAGGGGACCTGAAACAAGACTTCAACCTGGTGATGGCTGCAGCTCCACTCGCCACCCTAGATAAAGACTGCTTTCCAGTGGTGTGTTGCAGTTTCTGTGCTTCACAGAAGGAGGCGCCATTCCAGTATTATTCCTTCTGTTCCAACCCCCACTAATGATGCTGCTAGTTATAGCATAGAACATTTATGTTCATGTCACAGTTTTGAGAGTGGCGCATGCCTGTAGTCCCAGTTACTTGGGAGGCTGACCCAGGAGGATTGCTCTAGCCCAGGAGTTTGAGATTGAAGTGACTGATGATAGGGCAATGGCACTTTAGCCCAGGTGACAGAGCAAGACCTTATCTCAAAAAAAAAAAAAAAAGAAAAGCCAGAACCCATTTTCTTGAAAGCCAGCCATTAAACCTAAAATTATTCTGCATAAAAACTGGCCATAAAGAAATTATTTAACCTACCTTGTTTGACTGTAGGTCATAAGACCCCTATTCCAGAGAGGGTCCTGCTGCACACTGAGGAGGCAGGAATGCATGCTCAGAGATGCCAAGAAAAATCTAGACAGATAGCCCTTGCTGGGTTTCCCCACCCTACCTAGTCTATTAGCATTAGGTCATACCCTTTTTATCCAATCATATTTCTACAACGCTGTCTATACTTTGTTAAACCTAAGCACAAGAACAGACCACTTCCCCTGTATATTTGGGTTTTCATTCTGTAGGCTCCTGTGTATACACATTAAATAAATTTGTGTGCCTTTTTTCTTATTAATCAATATGCTTCATGTCAATGATTTTTCAGGAAACCTTTAAGGGGCCAAGGGCCTTGCTTCCTACAGTACTTTGTCATTTGATCCTTAGAACAACCAAGTAATGATTAGGGGTAGGACCTATTATTCCCATTTTTCAGACAAAAAACAGAGTGGCAACCAGCTTAAGTGATTTACTCAGTGTCAGACAATTTGGTAGCAGAGCCACTCTTTGGGCTTCCGGCTCAGTGCTCTCCCATTCTGCTGTCCAGAATAAAAACAGGGTTGTCTTGATTGTGATGAAAACAATAAAAAAAAAAAAATAACAAAAAAAAAAAAAAAACAGGGTTGTCAAGTACAACTGAGAAATGAATACAGACCCCCGAACTCCCTGATGAAGGGGAACAAGACACACTCCTGTGTCCACCACACACAGCAAATGGCCTTGAGAATGCTGCTGCCCTTAGGAAGCATGGAGGTCAAGTCAAGTTTGTTCCTAGGTTTCAAACACATAATTAAATTTAGCTTTGATGGGTCATTCTGTGGTCAGGGCTGTGGGTTGAGTTTGGTCAAGGGGAAGGAAGGGCATAAGCAGAAGATGCCAGTTGGGCACCTGCCATTCTTCCTGCTCAGTCTCTCTCCCCATGGACATAAAGACACACAAAGTAAGCCCTTAGTGGCTACAAGTTGGGAAAGCTCTAAAATGATTGCTTTTTGAAATTTTTTAATTGACAAATAAAAATTTTATATACTTACGGCACAAACATGTTTTGATATATGCACACACTGTGGAATGATCTAATCAAGATAGTTAATATATGCATTACCTCACATACTTTTCATTTTTTTGTGTGTATGGTGAGAACACTTAAATCTACTCTCTTAGCAATTTTCAAGTATACAATACATTGTTATTAATTATAGTCTCTGGGATGTACAATGGATCTCTTCAATTTATTTCTCCTGTCTAACTAAAATTTTATGTCCTTTGACTAGCATCTCCCCAAACCCCTCCTCTTTCCCCAACCCCCCCCTCCCCGGGATCCACATTCTATTGTTTACTTCCATAAGTTCAACTTTTTAGATTCCACATATGAGAGAGACATATGATACTTGTCTTTCTGTGCCTGGCTTATTTCACTGAACATAATGTCCTCTAGGTTCATCCATGTTGTCACAAATAAGAAGAATTCCTTCTCTTTTAAGACTGAATTATATTCTATTGTGTATATATACCACGCTTTCTTTATCCACTCAACCATTGATGGACACAGGCTGATTCCATATCTTGGCTATTGTGAACGACGCTGCATAAAATGTTTGTTGTTTTGAGAAGGCCTGTGTGTTGTCAGAGATCTAGAACGCCTTTGCTTGCAAAGAGCCCAGTGGAGAGACAGAAGAGTGATCATCTCAACAAATTACATATAAAAAAGAGTCTCTGATCAGTGTAAAACTTTGGCCAGAGAATTTTGCTCCATATCAGTGTTGTGATAATGCTGTGTAACAACACCACCACTGGTATCTCACTGGCACACAACAACAACAACAACAATAATCATTCTCTTGTTCACAAGTCTGTGAGTTGCCTGGCCCCCTCTGGCTTGGGGCTGCAGGTCCAGCCCAGGTCTGCTCCAGGGTCTTTGTCATTCCAAGCCGGAGGCTAACAAGGGCATGGCTGGTGAATGGCGTAAGCACAAGAGAGTAAGCCAATTCTCACAAGTATATTTAAAGCCTCAGACAACACTGCTTGGGCCAAAGCCAGTCATGGGTGCCTAACAGGAGAATATACTCCAGTGGGAGGTACTGTAGATTCACTTGGCAAAAGACATGAATGTAATGGAGGGAGTGAAGCACTGGGAACAACAGCCAATGTACCATAAGCAGGTAGTACCATGGCAATAAACATTATTGTCATATATAGAAATAATAAAACAAAAGTTAACATTTACCGAATCTTGTTATGTGCTAAGCACTTTTTTAAAAGCACCTTGTGTGAATCAACTCATTTAATCCTCACAACAACCCTATGAGGCAGATTCTATTATGATCCACCTTTTATAGAGGAGAGAACCAAGGCACAGCAGGGTTAAGGAAGAATTAAGATCACGCAGTGAATGACAGAGGGGAGCAGTGATGATCCTATTAGAAAGGAACACTGTTCATTTTTTCTTTGCCTTTTGTGTCTCTCCTACTCTTTCCTGGCATCCTCCTCCAACCCTGTCTGAGAAAATGACAGTGGATCACTCAAGCCAGAACCCTTATATGCATCTGTGAGACGCCTTGCACTTACCCCCTGCCCATGTGTGGGTCATTAGGTTCTGCTGTCAGTACCTCCCTAACTCCTCTCCCGCCTGCCCCTCCTCTTTATTCTCTGTCCTAGCCTCTGCTCCAGGTCTTTAGTCTTGCACCCTCAGCGTTGCTGCCAGAGGAATCTTCCTAACGTGCAGATCTGGTCAAGTCAGTCTCCTGCTTAAAAAGTTTTTGCATTCCCTGGAGCTTTGAGGATAAAGTATTCCAGGCCTTTCATTTTCTGACACTCTGCCACATTCTCCTTCCTTCTAGCTCCGTACACTGCTGGCAGGTCCCCCGGAGTCCCATGCCCTCTTGCCTCTGCGTATTCCACACCCTGTGTCTGCTTTCCCTGCTCCCCTTCTTCATCTCACCAACTCTTGTCTGTCTGGAGTCTTCCCTCCCAGGAAGCCTTCTCCATTCTCTTCCTTAGTCTGATGATATGTCCCTTCTCCGTGTCCCTTGCAGACCTGTTCATACTTCCTGGCATTCGGCAGACTACATTGCAATAATGGATTCTATCATCTGCTTCTCCATTTTTAGCTTTTCTTAAAATGTGGTTTGTGGCTTCCCTGTTTCAGAATCATCTGAGGAATTTGTTTAAAACACAAGCTCCTAGAACCTACCCCAGACCCACCAACTCAGACTCTTTTGCAAGGCAGAGCCTAGGAGTCAGCATTTTAAAACTTCCTGGAGGTAATTCTGACTTGTGCCAAGTTTAAGAACCACCACAGGCCGGGCGGGGTGGTTCACACCTCTAATCAATCCTAGCACTCTAGGAGGCCGAGGCAGGAGGATTGCTTGAGCTCAGGAGTTCGAGACCAGCCTGAGCGAGAGTGAGACCCCTGTCTCTACTAAAATAGAAAATGTAGCTGGGCATGTAGTCCCAGCTACTCAGGAGGCTGAAGCAAGAGGATCACTTAAGCACAGGAGTTTGAGGTTGCCGTGAGCTAGGCTGACACCACTGCACTCTAGCCTGGGCGACACAGCGGGACCCTGAAGTGGGGACCGGGAAGTGGTCACGTTTTCTTGTAACTTTAGCACCTAGCATAAGCACAGCACGAACGTGCTCTGAACGAGAGAGAAAGGCACAGCAGCTGAAAGGCACAACACTGGCTGCGACTCCAGAAGCCAGCAGGTGGCGCGGTGTCAACATAAATGCTTTTCCGGGGCGTAGGGGAGGAGGAAGGCAGGAAGTTAGTTTTTGTTCTTTTACTGGAATTCAAGCCGCAAGCGCTGCATAATTGAATTTATTTTTTTTTTTTCCTGCTCAGTTTGTCTACAGCTGTCCCACTTGCACGAATACATTGATTTCTTAAGGCATGAAGCCTTAGGCAAGTAGAGCCAGTGGAAAGAGGCTGGGCAGGTACTGAAGGAGATGAGAGTGGAATTCGTAATTACCTCGGTCTCCATCCTCTTTGATGGGAAGCTGCTCCCAGCGAGCTCTGCCTGTTGTGAAATTACCCAAAGCATTTAAACGAATACGTCATTTCAGCGAGAGGGTGGAGCCGTCCTGTAATTTCTGTTAGTCATCCACTGTTTCCTTCCCAGGCTGTCAAATGCCTACGTGACTAACCTTTTAAAATCATTTTCCCTCACAAACCAAAGTCTGAAAGCCTGAGACTTTCTCCTGGGCTGCTGGAAGTGAGCGTCGCAGCAAAGGCCCAGGGCCCCACGGACGCCTCCTTCTCCCTTTCCTGGCTCCCCGGCCCCTACGGGCATCCGCGTGCAAAGCCCTGATACGGCTGGCCCGGCCCCTGCGCTCACTATCAGCCCCGCCAGAGCCAGGGGCTGGGCCGCTGTCCTCCAGACCCCGAGCTTTCAGCCAGAGCCCCTCCAGAGGGAGCCAGAGGAGGGGCTTGCTGCCCTCCCGCCTCTCACGGGTCTGCTGGAAGAATTGGGAGGCGGCAAGCCTCTGCTCTGGGCATGGATGCAATCTCACCGGGGAGGCGCGATTCAAGGACAGTGCATGGTGGAAAGAGAACTATTGAGTTCTAAATGACCGAGTATAATGAAATGGAAGTGCTTAAAAGTAATAAGAGAGAAGATCCAGTTCCTCTTTCTCTTCCTTTTCCTTTTCCTTCATTGACTAGTCAAGAGCAAAAGTCATTAGGTGGGGGGCCAAGTGAGGTAGGCGGCTATGACAAGGGCAGGGAGAGTGGTGTAGCCCAGAACCTGACCAGGAGAGGAAAGTATACATGGGGGCGGGGGCCAGCCCAGGGCGTCAGAGCCCAGGTGGGGTGAGCGGGTGTCTGGGCAGAGAGGCAGTCTGCCACAGGGTGTTGGAGTCCAAGTTGGGGGAGGGGGGTATCGCCAAAGACATGGACGGAAATGTATTAAGGATGGTGGGAGCAAAGTTTCTTGCTGTTACAGCAGAGACTTAACAAATAATGGACAGAGAGAAAACTAGGATGGGAACCTGTGTTGGGTTGGAATTGGAAGTATCAATGTGAACTCATGGTTTTCAATAAACACACAAACAAGATCCATACGTATATAACGCATATAGGGAAACATAAATGTAAATGCATGCGTGGTTATGTGTTTAGGTGCATATATCAGTACAGTCTCTAGTTCTGTGCACTAAGAGGGCCTGAGATCAATGATGCCCAATCCTGGTTTCTAAATATCGTTTTTGACTAAAAGGAAACAAGACCTCTTAGACAGAAATGGCTGATTCTAGGGTTTAGAAGGGAGTAAGAGATGAGTCTGGGATATCTCAGAAAATAAGAAAGTGGTCAAAGAAGGACACTGAAACCAGCCTGAAATGCCCTGCTGACCAAATCTGGGACAATCTGAACATCAACATTAATGGTAGTAATATATCCATTGATAGTAACATACCCATTGAATAATTTATAATTCATGAGTCTATACTGATATAAAGTGATATAAATAAATAAAGAGAAATTTTGATGAGGAATGGAAAATTCACATAGTCTCAAAGTTCTTCCCTACAAAGAGAATTTGTTACAAAGGGGAAAAGAGTAACTTCACAGTTGAGAAGCCTGGTAGATGGCACCTTAATAAAATGATTGGTCAAAATTAACATCATTACTATGACATGTTGAAATGTGGATGCAAGGAAAAGAACACAACAAGACTTCTTTTGCATTTCTGCCAAAGATACCTAACCTGAATCTAGTCATGAGAAAACATCAGACAAAAATTTCTGTTCCCAAGTTGAGGAACATTTTATAAAATAACTAGTGTGTAATTTCAAAAGAGGTAAGGTCATCAAAGTCAAGAAAAAACTGAGAAAATTTTCCAGAGAGACTGAAGGAGACTAAAACAGATATGACAAATAAATGCAATAAATGATTCTGAACTCATTCCTATGAATAAAGGCATTCTTCCTACCAAAATCAGGAAATTAACACTCATGCATTAGTCTATATAATTCTCAAACTGACTCATTCAAGTTTCACTAATTGTCCCAGTAGTGTCTTTCAGCCAATGAAACTTGAATGAGTCAGTTTGAGAATTATATAGAATAATGCATGAGTATTAATTCATAGGAAACACATTCTAAAGTATTTAGAGGCTGTGGGCACCATGTTGGAAACTTATTCTCAAACAGATGAAAAATAAAAAAATCTTTTGTTCTATAGATTTCCAAGTTTTCTGTCAATCTGATATTTGGAATAAAAATGCATTACAAAATAAAGATTAAATAGGTTCATGGTGGGATGGACCCATCAGAGCATCATGAGGAGGTGAGACTTGAATTTGTCAGAAAGGAACAGAAAGACATTTCTGACACGTGGGAACCTCCCTGAGCAAAAGCCCCAAGACAGGAAGGAGAATGGGAGAAATCGGAACTAAAATACCCCCTCACGCCCACTACAAAAGGCCTGTGTTATAAAGAGGGTGACCACATAATTTATCATGCAAACTCCTGTGCTTTTGAAAATAAAAGAGAACATTATTAATAACTTCATTTAGGCACGAGCAAAACATGACTTTTTTGAGGATCATTCTGAGCAATCTGGGACATGTGACTCTAGTTAGAACTTTGCAAACAATTGGGTCATTTAGGGGAAATATAAACAAATTATAGCAGCATAAAAATGGTCAAACCCCATGGACTTTTCTGTATTCTCCTCTTTACTTGACTTCACAGTAACATTTGGTATAATTATTCTTAAAATACTCTTCTCTTAGCTCCTTTGACACCATATTCTCCTAGTTTTCCTCCTCCTACTTCCCTGGCACTTCTTGGTTTTCTTCCCCTAGCAATATCCATCCTCTCGTGTTCAATCTCAAGTGGTTTAGTTCTCCAGAAATCCATTCTGGACCTTTGATTTAATACCCTGGGATGACTCCAAATGTGTGCATCTATCTGCAACCTAACCCTCGTCTGACCTCCAGGTTCAAACATCCTACAGCCTACGCTGGAGGACTCACAGGTATTTCACAATTAACATATCAAAAATAGAGCTAGTGAGTTACTGAGGTGGCTGGAGTGGGGCAATGCCCTCCATCTCATCTCTCCACAGGTCTGTGGTGGGCCTAACTTTTTTTACTGTAAGACCTTTTCCCCTTGGACCCTAATATACTCAGCATCTCTGTTAGTGGGTATTGAGACGGTTGGTCTGCAAATTCAGGTTTGATGATTCATTTTATGTATCCATTTGATTGGGCCATGGGTTGCCCAGATATTTGGTCAAACATTATTCTGAGTGTTCCTGTGAGGGTGTTTTTGGATGAGATTAACATTTAAATTAGTAGACTGAATAAACCCAATTGTTCTCCCTAATGTGGATGGGCCTCATTCAATAAGCTGAAGTCCTGAATAGAACGAAAGTCTGACCCTTCCCCAAGTAAGGAGGGATTCCTCCTGCAAACTCTCTTCAAACTGGAGCATTAGCTTTTTCCTGCCTTTGGACTCAAACCAAAGCATCAGCTCTTCCTGGGAACTGAGCCTGCCAGCCTTCAGACAGGAACTATACCATCAGCTCTCCTGGCTCTCAGGCCTTCCAACTTGGACTAGAATTAAATCATTTGCTCTCCTGGGTCACCACCTTGCCTACTCACCCTGCAGATCTTGGGACTTGCCAGCCTCCATAATTGCATGAGCAAATGCCTTATGATACATAATATATATTCATATATCTTGTTGGTTCTGTTTCTCTGGGGAACCCTGACTGATGCACTCTGGTTGCAGCAGGAGGCAGAGTCATGGGCAAGCCCCCAAGTACCTCCTGTGAGCAGTTTGATTGTCCTCATGATACAGGGTCATCCCATAGCTATCTCTGGATGGTGTCAGTGGCCAGGAGGTTGGGAGTATCTCAGATGGCAGATGTCCCCGTCTTTGGACAATGTTTCTTGCCCCAACCTAGGAATAAAGGCTGCTCTGAACCTGAGAGAGCTGTCTCTCGAAGCAGAAGAGCTGAGCTGCCTCCTCTAGCTGCCGGCAGCACTGACGGTCTCAGGCTGGACTGAGCACTCAGCCCCAAAGAGTGTGTTTTGTACCCTCTGGGCAGCCTGGCTGAGGATGGCAGCAGCACTGGCAGTGATCTATCTCTCCGGGAAGTTGGGGGCCCTGCCCTGGTGGCGGAGGTGAGAGTAGCCAGTCCGGGGAAGGTTCCAGAGGCCACACAACATGTTACATTCAGGGAGACATAGCTGCTTCGTAAGATTTTATTTTAGTTCACAACTATCCCTGTGATTCTTGGGCACAGCACTGTCCTTCAGGGTACTCATCATAGGTTACATATTTATGTAGTTGTTGTTCATTTTATTGTCTGTCTCCCCCAGCATATTGTAGCACCATGGAGCAGGGGATCTTGTCTGTTTAGTTCACCATTGTGTCTTTCCTGCCAAGCCCGGTGCTTGGCACAAGGTAGATAAGTGAATGGGTTTTAGATGAATGGTGTTAGGCTAAAGAGTTTAGATTCAAGTCAAAAAGCACTGAGGAGCTATCACACATTACAGAAAAAGGAATGATGACATATAGGATGCTTTAGGGAAATGACAGAGGCTGTTGGATGGACATTAATTGAAATGACTATAAATATTTTCTATGGGTCACTGAAAAACGCCCAACTGGGAACCCTCTTTGACATTTTGGTCAGCCACAAAATAATAGTGGAATTTATTGTTTTTGATTTCGTTGTCTGTGAGGTTAAGAAATTGAAATAAATTCTATAATTCTAACAGAAAGGAGAAAGTTAAAGCTTTAAAAACTCTAAAGCCTGCTAAACAACTTTAAAGGACACAGCCAAAGTAATTTTGAACCATATATATATATATATATATATATATATATATTTTTTTTTTTTTTTTTTATTGAGACAGGGTCTCACTATGTTGCCCAGGCTAGAGTACAGTGGCTACTTATAAATGCAATTATAGTGCATTACAGCCTCAAACTCCTGGGCTCAAGTGATCCTCCTGCCTCTGCCTCCCAGATAACTAGGACAATAGATAGGTACATTCCACTGCACCTAGCTCCGTAACTTTTTTTTTACGTCAAATATGACCATTAATAGGTACACTGTTGTGTATTGAATAATGCAAAGATTTTATTGTAAGAGCATCTGCCAGAACTGATTTAACTCCTACTTCTGTGTATTTTTCTGTTTTCTAAATTTTCTAAGACAGCCTGTAGTATTTTTATAAATCAGGAAAAAAGTAGGACAGTTTTTAAGGAAAAAAACCTCACTGTGTCAATTTCTGAATGAATATCTTTGATGAAAGCTCTTGCTTTATACACACTAAACATATGTGAGCACAGAAGTTATGAAATGTTCCCAGAAATCCCTGGAAATTTCCCTCCAAGTAGTACACACATGTTGATATTTCTTGGAATTCACTGCAGCTGGTTTCCCTTTTCTGGTTTCAGACTGCCTTGGTCTAAAAAAATCACTCAGCCAGAATTATACAATACGCCAATTGTTTCAATACTTCTCCCTGAAGGCAAAATTCAGGGATTTGTGTTTTTTTGTTATCACAGTTCCATACCTAACTATTAGCCAGTCTTCTTGATGTGGTTTTGATTTTTTGAGGACTGTCACATCAAAAGTGTCTTTTAAGGGTTTGCTTGACTGTGGTGGGCTTCCATTCTACCAGCAACCAGCTTGGGAGATGGTGAAGTTGGCAGGGAGGCAAGGCGGTAGGAATAGAAAACAATGCATGCCAAATACAGAGTCTTCTTGGTTATTAGACTGCAGAATGATCTGCCAGACTTGCAAACAGATCCCAGTTAAATGACTGAGAAAGACAATGGCTTGGAATGACATTGAGGAATAGTGCAAAAAACTGGTTATATTTCAGCAGGATAAGAACGTGGCATTTTAGGGTTTTGTACCATGAGAGGTTAAATTTACTCCCATAAACAATGCATTAAAAAAAATGAAGAAAGAAGTCAACACAATATATAAAGAAGCACTTTTAAACAATTAAAGTTAATAAGGATGGAACAAACTGCTTCATGTGACATAAGCTGTCTGCCCAAGGCAGTTTACAAGAAAACCCTGGAAGATTACTCTCTGGTGATTGTGTTTAGAGGGAAGGTGTGTGTTGGATAGAGTATTGGACTTGGTCATCTCTAGAATCCCTCAAGATCTGAAGACCTATGATGCCATGAATAATTAATAACTTAGTTGACCTGTAAGCTGATATTAATTCCACATATTATATATATAGCTCTTTCAGTTACAGAGTAATCATTTGGTACCTCCGTGCTGTTTCAAAACTAATGCCTTTCCAATATCTTCAACTGCATTGAAACCTCAGGTCTCCATAATATAGAGCCACATTAAATGAAGACTCTTTGCTTTAATCGTCAGGATAGGCTAGATTATGTTACACTAACAAGCAACCCACAGATTTCAGTAGTTGGAACAACCCAGGTTCATTTCTCACTCCAGCTGCATGTCCATGGTGGGTTGGTTGCTGCATCATAGTGGTTCTCATTCCAGGATCCAGGCTGATGGAGCACCTACAAACTGGAAAATGGTGGTTGCCATGGCAAAAGGAAAGAGGAGTTTCAGCCTGAAAGTGACACAAGTAATTTCTGCTCACATTTCATTGGCCAAAGCAAGACTGATGGTCACATCCAAAATCAGGTGGGCAGCAAGATGCATATGCCTAATTTTAATAGGCAAATAAAAAGATCTGTAACATAAATAGCATATAATTTTTTTTTTTCTGAGACAGGGTCTTGCTCTATCACCAAGCTAGAGTACGGTGGTGTCCTCATAGCTCACTGCAACCTCAAACTGCTGGGCTCAAGCAATCCTCCTGCCTCAGCCTCCTGAGTAGCTAGAACTACAGGCATGTGCCCCCCACACTGCCCAGATAATTTTTTCTATTTTTTGTAGAAACAGGGTCTTGCTCTGTTGCTCAGGCTGGTCTTGAACTCCTGGACTCAAATCAATCCTCCTTCTTCCCAAAGTGCTTGGGATTATAGGCATGAGCAATCATGCCTGGCCTAATTTATAATTTTTAAAAACTTAGATGTGAATAGAACTTTTTAAATTCTTCACGGGGCTTGAAAACAACTTGGTCTTTGTTCTTTTAAGCAATTTCCACATAATTGCAGTTAAAGAACAAAAGACTATATTCCCCAGAGGAAGATGTCCTAACTCAGTTACAGAGAGGAAAACACAAACTTCTGAGATGGAAACTAGCAAAAATCCATGTGTCATGGATGAGGTTACTTTTCTAACATAGAGTTTTGGAACAGGTATGGATTACAGGTATGTGGAGATATTAAAGGTCTGATCCTTGGGGTGATCAAACTCCTAAACCTGTTGTCTTTGGTCATGAGCAGCCTCACCCTACTGCCCCAGAGTACTTACAGATATTAGTTTATATGTGTGGCTGACAAGTACTGGCTAGAGCAATGGTTTCTATATTCTATAGACTGGTGCTGGTCTATGAGCAAGTCTTCACTGGTCCAGAGGAAAATGATAAAAATGGAAATGGAGTGGGGTTTGCATAAATCTAAATGTATTCAATTCAAAGGGCGGTATTTTATTTTGAAAATATGTCCTTACAGTTTTTGAGAGAAAAAAATTTGGGGGTAAATTAAAAATGCACAGAAATACTGTTTATCACCTGTCAGATTGGCAAAAATTTGAAAGGTTAACAATATACTTTTTTGGTGAGACTGTGGAGAAATAGGCAATTTTCCATGTTGCAGGTGAGAATGCAAAATGATACGACCCATACTGTGATGGTTAATTTTATGTATCAGCTTGACTGGGTTAATGGATGCCCAGATAACTGGTAAACATTGTTTCTGGATGTGACTGTGAGAGTCCTTCCAGAAGAGATTATCATGTGAATTAGTAGATTGAGTAAAGAAGATCTCCCTCACCTCAGCAGATTGGTGGCATCACCCAATCCGGTGAAGGCCCAAATACAGTGAAAAGACAGAGGAAAGACGAATTCAGTCTTTCTCTCCTTGAGCTGGGACATTCATCTTCTCCTGTCCTTGGACATTGGATCCCCTGGGTCTCAAGCCTTCAGACTTGGCCTGAATTACACCACTGTCTTTCCTGGTTCTCCAGCTTGCAGATGGCATATGGTGGAACTTGTTGGCCTCCATAATTGCTGGAGCCAATTCTCATAGTAAATCTCTTCTTATATGTATCTGTATGTATCCTATTGGTTCCGTTTCTCTGGCTGACCCTGACTAATACATGTATGAAAGAGAATTTGGAAATATCTACCAAAATTACATTTGTATTTACACTTTGGTTCAGCAATCCCACTTCTAGATGCATTTAATATTTCCCAAAGTTATACTGGCAAAAATATGAAAATATATTTGAGCTAAGCAATTAGTTGCTGCAGTGTTGTAATCATAAAATTTGGAAATGTGTATTTTTTTGTGGACCGTTGAATAGAATATAGTTCATTCAAACAAAAGAAGCTGTAAAGGGAAATAAGAAATAACTATGTGACTGCTATGGAGTGATTTCTAGGCTATATTTGTCAGTTAACAATCAACATAAAAAAATGTATAGTCTGATACTGCTTATCTATTAAAGAAGGGAGGGAGAATAAAATTATAGATTTATGCTCATATTTTTAAAATAAAGGTAAATCAAAAACTTTTTAAAAAAATCAGTACTCTATTGGGAGAGGAGAGGACAGTATAGAAAGGATGGAGATAGTAGTTAGACTTCTCTGTAAATCTATGTTTGTTAAATATGATTTGTTTTAAAAATTTTACGTGATTACGAAACAAAGTTAAAATTATAAAGAAATCCCTAGAAATTGGAAGCAAAATGAAACAAATAAATCTATTCTGTATTGAATAGATTGCATAACCACACAGAGAGGACTATTTCAAGTACTTTTAAAACATACTAATTTTAAAATACATACCTGTGATAATCCCTATTGTAAGGATAAATAAAACCCTGTAAACTATTTTCTGTAATCGTATTGTTGTTGGTAGTATTAGTAGTGTTATTCTGGGCCTTTATTTTTGTGTTTTGTGGGCTAAAGGAAATGATTAATTATTTGGGGGTCATTGGGAACCAGGATTTTTGGTATGGGAGAAAGAGATACAAATGTAAGAACAGTGAGATTAATTTAAACACCTTGAATCCTGAATTTAAGTTGAAAGTACCACTATGAACTCACAGTATATCGTATCTTAAAAAAAAAGAAAGTATTCCCAGCTTTTCTACGGAAAAGACCTTGAAATAAGGACAAAGTAGCAAAGAATACCCAGATTATGGTCTCTAATTACCACTTCCCACTAAGAGGAATTAGAGCTTCTTGGAAAAATGGCTGATTCCAGATTAGGGACAGAAAATATATGATTTGAACTTGGAACATCATGTCACTTAAAAAAACAAGAAAGTTATCAGGGAATATTGGACTCATTAAAAAAGGCTTATCAACTAAGTTGAAGAGTCTACCTCTGGCGAGAGAGAATAATTTGAACATTATTACTAATACTAACTGCCATGGATTGAAACACATGAAATATATTTAAATTCATGGGCTCATAAAGACTCACACATCCAAAAATTTCCAAAGGATACCTTTGCAGAACTCTTTATTTTGAAAACTTGTAGAAAAAAGAAAAGAAGCAAACAGAGATTTTGCCTTTTCTCTATGAACTATATCTTAGGTAACCAAATAGTTGGTGAGAGGAAGTTTCTCTTCATAGAAGTTTCCAGCTAGTTAATGAAGAAGAAATAATCAAATTAGAATGTTACTATTTTGC
Organism: Mirza zaza; assembly: GCA_008750895.1. Taxonomy (NCBI): domain Eukaryota; kingdom Metazoa; phylum Chordata; class Mammalia; order Primates; family Cheirogaleidae; genus Mirza; species Mirza zaza. Next base: position 113,935 of record VSMD01044885.1, on the reverse strand, counting down.
AACCTCTAATAATTAATGGAGCTAGTAATGATCATGAATAACTGGTAACACACAAAAAGAAGAAATGTCTACACATTTTGTGTCTTACGACAGATGTGTATATCCCACCTATGAAATTTGCCTTCAGCCAAAAAACCCTCAAAACTGAACTTAAATCCTTTGAATCCTCTAGATCAGTGGCTCTCAACTGGGAAAATTTTGCCCACTGGGAGACATTTGGCAATGTCTGGAGGTACTTTTGGTTGTCACAAGTTGGGGAGGAGAGTGCTACTAGCATCTAGTAGGTAGAGGCCAGGGTTGCTGCCAAACATTCTACACTGCATAGGACAGCTCCCCACAGTGAAAGATTATGTGGTCCAAAATTTCAATGATGCTGAGTTTGAGAAATGCTGTTTTTTTTTTTTTTTTGAGACAGAGTCTCACTTTATTGCCCAGGCTAGAGTGAGTGCCGTGGCGTCAGCCTAGCTCACAGCAACCTCAAACTCCTGGGCTCAAGCAATCCTGCTGCCTCAGCCTCCCGAGTAGCTGGGACTACAGGCATGTGCCACCATGCCCGGCTAATTTTTTTCTATATATATTAGTTGGCCAATTAATTTCTTTCTATTTATAGTAGAGACGGGGTCTCGCTCTTGCTCAGGCTGGTCTCAAACTCCTGAGCTCAAACGATCCGCCCACCTCGGCCTCCCAGAGAGCTAGGATTACAGGCTTGAGCCACCACGCCCGGCCGAGAAATGCTGTTTTAAATCAAATAATAAATATTTACATTTATATTTATTGTATACAATGGACAGAGGAACATGTCAAGTGACATTACGGGAATGGAATCAACAAAATCCAGATTATGGGAAATGCTACAAGAGAGTCAAACTAGTTTCTTTAGCAAATAAATTGCAATGAAGACGGGGTGAAGAGAGAAAGAGAAAGAAAAATGTGGGAATAGTTAAAAGAGATGTATGAAACAGGTCGAGCAATTGATCCTGATTCAAACAAACTGTAAAAAAAAGTTTTAAACCTTTGAATACTTAGTGGATATTTAACAATATTAAGAAATTGCTATCTTTGGAGGTATGATCATTGTATTGTGATTATATTTGAAAGGGGTAATTATGTTTTAGAGATACCTATATATTGATGTATGTATACTGAAATATTTACTGATAAAATGATTCGATGTTTGGGATTTCCTTCAAAATAATTTAAGGTGGATATGGATGAATGGATATGGGCATAGGTGAAATAAAATTGATCATCAATTACTCATTGTTGAATTGGGTAGATAAGTACATATGGTTTGCTTTCTACTTTGGTTTATGTTAAAATCATACACAATAAAAAGTTAAAGATTTTAATCATTGTTTATACGATGCTAACAAATGGTAGTTTAAAAAAATCTTTTACTTTAAAAAGATGGCAACTTCTTGTCAGTGTATTAGTTATCTTCTGCTGTGTAACAAATTGTCCCAAAACTTAGCTGGTTGAAACAACAAAAATTTATTATCTCACACTGTTTCTGACATCAGGAACCTTCTTGTGATAACAGCACTTTAACCTTCCTTATGGGAGCCACCCCCTCCCATGCTCTTGTAGTTTGGGAGTCACTGATAAGATTTTATCATAGGCGGTGAGCACATGACCCAGGTTTGGCCGATCAGAATACCATATTCCGCCAGACTACAGTGATTGGTTCAGAAACCCCAATATGTGACCCAGACAAGGCCAATGAGAGCCCTAATCCAGATTTCTGGTGCTCTTGGGAAAGAGATGGCTTCTTCCTGCTGTATTTGCTAAGCTGCTAGAACACGAGTTTGGACTTTCTAATGACCATCTTTGCCTGTACCTAATCTACTTTCTGTCTCTAGAGATTTGCTACTCTCTGTCTTCATATAAATGGAATCATACACTATCTGGGTATTTTTTGGTGAATGGTTTGTTTCACTTAGCATGTTTACAAGGTTCATCCATGATGTAGCATTTAACTGTGCTCTATTCCTTTCTATTGTCAAATTATAGACCACTGTATGGATAGACCACATTTTGCTTATCCATTCTTTAATTGATGGACATTTAGATATTTCTTCACTTTTAATAAATCAATTCCTTTTTACATCTAAGTATCTTGAAATTTGTGAAATAGTTGTAATACAAATGATTCTGAATCAAATATTAGAACATGTTATTTGTTAAGTGCAAATGTACTAATGTAGACAGTGAATAAAATATGGGAATTTAAGACAGTCCTAAGAAATTGGGAATGTATCATTTATGTAACTATTGATAACCCAATTCCACATTTGTACATTAGGCTTCAGTTTATATTTGAAATTTCATAATTATAAATCATAATGTTTCATAAGTATGGTGTAATTAATTCAAGATTGACAACTGGTGCCTTAAAAATTCTGTTGAGTTTTTCGTCATCTGCTGGTCACTCACTTCTCTTTCACTTTCACAGCTGATAGTTTATGGTTGTCTGTGAAGTAAAACTCAAGTTCCTCACCCTGTCCCTCTCTTGAAGGCTCTGGAACAAACACACAAACTTATCCAAATTTTAGCATTTTCATTGCTAACAAGTCTAGGAAAATAGAGATTAAATATCATAATCAACAGGTCTTCCAGAATCATAAGAAATTTTTAAAAGTGTTAGTTACAGTTGTCCCTGGTTGTCATCTAAATATAAATGGGACTCAGGCTGCTGGCTCCAAAATCAATATCCTGATCTTCTTAGATAATTTCTCTTGGGAGAAGAGGATCTGTTTGTCATAGAGGGGATGAACTATATAACCCAGAAATTTCTTTATGCTCTCTAATTTCCATCAACTCCTCAGTCAACACCTTTTACTGTGAGTTTAACTAATCATGTATAGAAGGAGCAGAGTTTGGAAACCACACAAATGTGGGTTTGAAAACCAGTGTGTAAATTTTCTGTTGCTGTGTAACAAATTTCCACAAACTTAGTGACTTAAACACGTACAATTATGTCATAGTTTCTGGGAGTCAGGAGTTCAGCCATGGCTTAGCTGGTTCTGTGTTTCAGGGTCCCACAAGTTTGTATCATGGTGTCAGGCAGGACTGGGCTCTTATTTGGGGGCTCAACTAGGAAAGGGTCCACTTTCCTACTCATGTGGTGGTTGGCAGCATTCAGTTCTTTGCAGCTATGTGATTCATAGTGGCTTGGTTCTTCAAAGCCAGCAACAAAGACAGAGTCTACAGCGAGACTGCTGGCAATAAGGAATCTTACATAATGGTAGTAGTCAGGGAGTGACATCCTATTACTCTTGCCTTATTTTATTAGTAAGAAGCAAGTCACAGGTCCTGTCCACACTCACGGGGAAGGGATTATACAAGGGCATGAACATTGAGATGTAAGAATCATCTGTCTGCTACAACTAGATTGCATGGTTCCTAAATTGTATGACCTGTGACAGCTATAAAGCCTCCCTGAGCCTCAGTACCTCATCTGAAAAATAATGATACCAATTATTAATAGTAATACATTTTTGTAAAATTAAGTGAATGATGTCGGTGTATCCATTGAAACAGGTCCTGAAAAACAATAGGAGTTTAATAAATGCTGCTCTCTGTACAATAGCTAATTTATTTAACATGTGAGTCACATTTTTCAACTCCTCTGCCTAAAACTCTGAAGGGCTCTTCATTATACTTAGAATAAAATTCAACCTTCTTCCTATGGCCTTCAAGGCTCTACATGGCCTGACCCCTTGCCTATCTTTCCTACTTTATTTTTTATGACTTGCCTAACATGTCCAGCCACACTCACCTTTTTACTGTTTTTTGATCACACCAAGCTTATTCCTGCCTCAGGGCCTTTGTACTTGCTATTCCTGATGCTGAAATGCTCATATTCTAGGGCTTGTCATGGCTGGCTTTTACTTATTCCTCAGCTCAAATGTTACCTCTCTCTGACCAACCTACCTGTCATCCACCACTCTCTTAGAACTTACCTGTATGGGAGAAACAAACTGTTTTTTTCTGTATATGCACAACATTTTTGATACCAGATGTGTGTGGGTTTTTCTCACACCAAGCAAATCTGCGAACACCAAGTAGGTGTCCTACAGTTCCATTCAATTCTGGCACTATCTATACTACCCTAACTACCTGGAGTTTGTGCAGACTCCACAAGGCAAGGGCTCAGTCCCACAAGATGGCGCCCCACTGCAGATACCAATCGCAAGTGGTAGGTTCCCAGGTTACTCACAACTTCTGTCTGACTTGGCTACAAATCGGAGGTTCCCATGGCACCCTCCCCAGGTTCGATCATTTGTGAGAACAGTTCACAGAGCTCAGGGAGACACATACTTGACATTTCCTGGTTTATTATAAAAGATATTACAAAGGATACAGATGAACAGCCAGATAAAGAGGTACATAGAGTGAGGTCCAGCGGTGTTCCAAGCACAGAAGCTTCTGCTCCCTGGGAGTTGGGGTTTGTCACTCTCCCATCACTTGAATATGTTCACCAACTGGGAAGCTCTCTGAACCCCACAGTTTATGGATTTTTATGGAGGCTTCTTCATGTAGATCTGATTGTTTATTGATTCAATCTCCAGCCCATCTCCCCTTCCTGGAGAATGGAGAACGGTGCTGAAATTTCCAAGCTTCTAATGATGGCTTTGTCTTTTTGGGGACGGCTCCCATCCAAAATCCCACCAAAAGTTGCCTCATTAGAACAAAAGATGCTCCTAGCACCCAGGAAATGCCAAGGTATTTAGGAGCTCTGTTTCAGGCACCAGGATCAAAGACCAAATATTAGAACAAAAGATACTCCTATTATTCCTATTGCTTAGGAAATTACAAGGGTTTTAGTGGCTATGTGTCAGAAAATGGAGGCAGAGACCAAATAGATATTTCTTGTTGTGTCACATCATCACGCTCTGAAAATATCCTATTATTTGTTTGAATACATGTTTATTATCAGTCTCCCCTAACTGGAATGTAAGTTCTTTGAGGGTAGGGACCTTGTCAGTTTACTTCTCTGTTGTCTTCCCAGTACTCCAAAATAAAACTATTAGTAGGAGTTCAGTACATTTTATTTTCTCGCCTTCTCACAGAATACCAGAGTGTATATTTTCTTTCTTTCTACTATGTTTTTTTCTTTCTATTATAATAACAAAAGTTTATATAACAGGCAAGGTAGAGGACCATAATGATCTGGGTGTGGAAGAAAAATAGAACATGCAGTTTTAATTTGAGCACATGACTGATCAGCTAAAAACTACATTTCCTAACTTTCTGTGCTGCCGGGCATGGCAATGTGACTTGAGTTCTAGCCAACGGGAGCAGAAGTGATATATGAACTTCTGGGTATTGACTTTAAGAAAAGAACGTATGTGCCATTTATTTCCCATTCTGCCTTCCCACTGGGCAGAACGTGATCCTACAGTGGAAGCTAGAGCTGCTGTGCTGGACCACAAGATGGAAACTGCATTATGAGAATGGCAGAGCAAGAAGATACAAGGATGGAGTCACCTGTATCAGGCAGCTTTGCTGCAGTAACAACCAATCCCCAATTTCCAGAGGGTTATAGCAAAAGTTTTCCATTTATAGAATATGTTAGCTGAGTGTTGCTGTGGGTTAGCTACGGATCTTTCCATGTTGTCTTCTTCATTTTAGAATGCAGGCCAAAGAAACATTGCCTAATCTGGACATAGTGTCACGATCATTCAAAAAAGAACAAGAGAGCTGGTGGAAATATGTAAAGCTCTTAAAACCTCTGCTCAGAAATGGAAAATGTCATGTCAGTTTACATGCTATTGGTCAAAGCAAGTCAGATGGCAAAGCAAAATACTAATAAGATAGAGATATATATGCCTTCCACAGATGGATGATGAGAACCTATGTTTTATAGATTTGGGAATACTAATTAGGAGCAAGAATGCAGTATACTATATCACCATATCAACTCTAGATGGCTTATGCTTGAGCCACTTTTATTTTGGTCTTGTTACGATAGTCAAATCTACATTCCAACTGTTATTGAAAAATAGTATTCTCCACAAATAAATTTAGACAATGGAAGGATAGTTTTTAAAGATATAGAATATAGGGTGATACCAAAGTGTTATTTAAGTTTTTTAAAAAATTTAAGAACAACAGGTAGGCCGTGTGGTGGCTCACTCCTGTAATCCTAGCACTCTGGGAGGCCGAGGCAGGTGGATTGCTCGGGGTCAGGAGTTCAAAACCAGCCCTGTCTCTACTAAAAATAGAAAGAAATTAATTGACAAACTAAAAATATATATACAAAAAATTAGCTGGGCATGGTGGTGCATGCCTGTAGTCCCAGCTACTCAGGAGGCTGAGGCAGGAGGATCACTTGAGCCCAGGAGATTGAAGTTGCTGTGAGCTAGGCTGATGCCACGACACTCACTCTAGCCTGGGCAACAAAGTGAGACTCTGTCTCAAAAAAAAAAAAAAAAAAAAAAAAAAAAGAACAATAGGTAAAAATAGAAGAAGGCATCTAACAAGGAAAGGAATAACCTAGCTGAATTCAAAAAGACTACCTTCTTGTTTCTCATCAGCAGAGCAGTTGTTGAGTTCTCTGAACAGACATTTAATTTAGCATCAGTTCAGAGAAGCAGTGGTCCTACTACATCTAGTCTCCCTAGGCAGCACAGAACAGAAAGGCAGTAATCATATATATGCACAATAAAATTTAATTTCATATATTTAAAGTTATTAGGGATATGATCAGTACAATGATGAACATTATTACTCTCTGTTATATTGAACACCCTAGCTTTGTCCGTATGACTTTCTTTAAATAGAGAAATATGAGGTCTGTCTGAAAAGTATCCATCCAGCCATGCAATATGAAAAATAGAGACATTTATTGAAGAAAATACTAGATATAAGAAACATTGTACATAGGAAAATGATACCTCGGTTCCCTTCAAAGCAGGCACCTTGGGACCCCACAGGTCTCCCAGCATCTCTTAACCTAACCTGTACACATTTAATATTCTCAGGTGTTCTGCTTGTTACAGGCCTTCCAGAATGTGGATTACTTTCAACAGCTTCTCGACCATCTTCAAAACATTTGTGCCACACTTTTATTTGTGCTGCAGTCATTGCATCATCCCCGAAAGCCTTCTGAATCCAAAGGAATATTCAAGCTTAATGCAAAATTTGATGCAGACCTGTTGCTGTACTCACACAATCATCTTGAATGCTATGGCCACACAGTACACAAGCTCACTGAATGGCCTCTAGCATCCCACTGACTATAGTACAATGACGTAGTCATAGTTCACGCATGTGCGTTCCGGTCCACTAGCCTTGGCTGCCAGGTTACATTGATGTGGTGCAAACTGTTCTCCTTATATTAACAACGGCTGGATACTTTCCAAACTGCCCTCGTACACTTCAAGATCAGAATGCACTCAGAAGGGTCTTGATAATCTGAAACAAGAAAAGAAAAAGATTCCTCTTCCAAATCACCAAGAACATATATGGCAATGATAGGGGAAATTTTATTTTTAAGGTTATCAACTGTACAGAGAAACTACGTAGACAATTTTAATAGCCAATTCCCTCTCCCTCCTTAGGAATAGACTGGAAACTCTTGACTTAAAGTAAATCTAGCATTTGTTCTCCTTTCTTTTTTTCATTATTGTCATAATAAAATATGTAAATTAATGCCACATAAATACAAGTCAAATGTGGGATTTCTGTGGTAGCATCCAGCATAGCAACTGTTAAATATAGAAAGCTGCACCATGGTAATGATTTACTCATTTACAATTTCATTTACGTATTCAACAAATATTTATGTAGCATTTATTATGTTCCCAGTATTAGACTAGATATTGTTTTTCCTGTTTTATTTTATTTTTTGACCTTCAAATTATATTTTCTATGGAGATAAAATACACATAAAATTCACAATTTTAAACATTTCAAAATATACAATTGAGTGGGTTTTTTTTTTTTTGAGTATGGTCACATGTTGTGCAACAATCATGACTTTCTTAATTCTAGAACATTTCCATCACCCCAGAATGAAACTTCATGCCTCCCAATTCACTCTTCTCTCCTCCCCTGAGGACCACTACTCTATATTCTGTATATATAGATTTGCCTATTCTATACATTTCATACAATATATGACCTTTTGTGTTTGGATTCTTTCATTTAGTATAGTGTTTTCAAGTTCATCTGCATTGTAGATGTATCAACACTTACTCCCCACCCACACCCACACCCCCTTTTTGAGACAGGGTCTTCTCTGTTGCCCAGGCTAGATTACAGTGACATTGTCATAGCTCACAGCAACCTCAAACTCCTGAGTCCCAGCAATACTACTGCCTCAGCCTCCCAAGTAGCTGGGACTATAGGTACGTGCCACCCCACTCAGCTAATTTTTTTTCTATTTTTTTCATACAGATGGGATCTCATTGTGTTGCTCAGTCTGGTCTCGAACTCCTCACCTCAAGTGATTCACCCAAAGTGCTAAGATTATAGGGGTGAGCCATCACACCCAGCCACTTTTCATCCCTTTTTATGACTGAATTCATTGTATGGAAATATAACATTACATTTATCCACTCCTTAGTTTACAGGCATTTGGGTTGTTTCTGTTTTTGGCTATTATGAAAAATGCTGCTATAAACATTAGTGTACAAGTTATTGTGGGAAAAGATATTTTTAAGCCTCTTGGTATATTTCTTAGGAGTGGAATTGCTGGGTCATATGGAAATTCTATGTTTAACTTTTGAAGAATTGTCAGGCTGTTTCTACAGTGGATACACCATTTTACATTCCCTCCAGCGATGTATAAAGGTTCCAATTCTTCTGTATCCTCACCAATGCTTGTTACTCTGTTTAAGATAGGATATTAGGTTATTGACTTAAGACCTTTTTTAATGTAGGCATTTATAGCTATTAATTTCCCTCTGAACACTGCTTTTCTTACATCCCATAAATTTTGTTATGTTGTGTTTTAATTCACATTTGTCTAAAAGTATTTTCTAATTTGCCTTGTAATTTCTTCTTTGAATGATTGGTTAAGAGGATGTTGTTTGTAAATTTTTTTGTTATTGATATATAATTTTTTTTCTATTGTCACCAGAGAAGATACTTTGTATGATTTAAATCTTTTAAAATTTATTGCCCAGGGGTGGTGGCTCACGCCTGTAATCCTAGCTCTCTGGGAGGCTGAGGCAGGCGGATTGCTCAAGGTCAGGAGTTTGAAACCAGCCTGAGAAAGAGCGAGACCCCGTCTCTACTATAAATAGAAAGAAATTAATTGGCCAACTAATATATATAGAAAAAATTAGCTGGGCATGGTGGTGCATGCCTGTAGTCCCAGCTACCCGGGAGGCTGAGGCAGCAGGATTGCTTGAGCCCAGGCGTTTGAGGTTACATTGAGCTATGATTGTATTACTGCACTTTAGCCTGCACAACAAAGTGAGATTCTGTTCCTATTAAAAAAAAAAAAAAGAAAAAAAAAAGACAAGAGAGAAGAGAGAAAGAGAGGAGTATTGACATCCTCATCTATTATTGTACAACTATCTATTTTTTCCTTTCAATTCTGTCAGTTTTTGTTTTATATATTTTGGGACTCTGTTGGTAGATGCATAGAGGTTTATAATTATTATGTTTTCTTGATGGATTGATACTTTTATCTTTATAATATGTCCATTTTTGTCTGTCATAACAATTTTTATCTTAAAATCTATCTTGTCTGATATCATTATAGCCCCTCCAGCTCTCTTTTGGTTTTTGTTTGCATGGAATACCTTTTCCTATCCTTTTACTTTCAACCTATTTGTGTCCTTAAATATAAAATGAATCTTTGGCTTACAGCATGTAGTTGAATTATGCATTTTATCCATTCCGCCAGTATCTTTTATTTGGAGAGTTTAATCCCTTTCATTTAGTGTAATTACTGATAAAAAAGGACTTACTTCTGCCATTTTGCTATTCGTTGTTTACATGTCTTTATCTTTTTCCCCTTAATTTGTCCACTAATGCCTATTTGTGTTAAATAGGTATTTTCTGTTATATCATTTTAATTATTTTGCCATTTATTTTACTATATATTTTGGAGTTATTTTCTTGGTGGTTGCTCTGGAGATTAACATTAACGTCTTAACGCAATCTAGTTCACATTGATTCCAACTTAACTTCCAACTAATTTTCACTAGTATATAAAAACTTCACACTATATAGCACCTTTTCTCCCTCTTATGCTGTTATTGTCACAAACTGCACCTTTATATATTGTGTCCATCAACATAGATTTATAATTATTATTTTATGCAGTTATCTTTTAAATGAAAAAGCAAAAATATGCTAATACTATCATTTATATTTACCTATGTGGTTAGCTTTATCGGTTTCTTAAAATCTTTTCATGGGGTTTCAAGTTACTATCTAGTGTCCTTTCATTTCAGCCTGAAGTACTCTTGTTAGAGTGAGTGCCATGGCATCAGCCTAGCTCACAGCAACCTCGAATTCCTGGGCTCAAGCAATCCTGCTGCCTCGGCCTCCCGAGTAGCTGGGACTACAGGCATGCGCCACCATGCCTGGCTAATTTTTTCTATATATATTAGTTGGCCAATTAATTTCTTTCTATTTATAGTAGAGATGGGGTCTCACTCTTGCTCAGGCTGGTTTCGAACTCCTGACCTTGAGCAATCCGCCGGCCTCGGCCTCCCAGAGTGCTAGGATTACAGGCGTGAGCCACCGCGTCTAGCCTTTCCTTAGTTTTTGAAGGATAGTTTTGTCAGATAGAGAATTCTTGGGTGACAGTCTTTTTTTTATAGCACTTTGAAAACATCTTCTCACTTCTTTTTGGCCTCCACATTTCCTAATGAGGAATTCGCTATTAATCTTATTGAAGATCCATCATGCACAGTGAGAGGCTTCTCTCTTGCTGCTTTCAAGACTCTCTGTCTCTCAACAGTTTTATATTGTGTCTTGGTGTGAATTTCTTTGAGTTTAATCTATTTGGAATTTGTTGAACTTTTTAGATGTGTAGATTCATGTAGTTAATCAAATTTGGGAAGTTTTGGTCCACTATTTCTTCAAATATTCTTTCTGTCTATTTCTTCCTTTCTCATTCTTTTTTTTTTTTTTCTTTTTTTTTAACCTCAGTGTCCTGGGCTCAAGTAATCCTCCTGCCTCAGCCCCCAGAGTAACTGGGATTACAGGTGCATGATACCATGCCTGGCTACGTTTTCCATTTTTTATAGAGACATGGTCTTACTCTTGTTCAGGCTATTCTTGAACTCCTTACCTTGAGCAATCCTCCCGCCTTGACCTCCCAGAGTACATTTTTCATTTCTTTAATTTTTTTTAAAGTTTCTCACAGTGTATGGTCCTTAGATCAGAAGCATCAACATCTCCTGCGAAGTTGTTAGAAATGTAAATTTTCTATCCCAGACATGCTGAAGAAACTCTGAGTATGAGGCCCAGCAATATGAGTTTTAACTAGTACTCTAGGCAATTTTAATGCATGCTAAAGTTTGACCAATGATTTAGACATTTTTGAGTTCACTAATGTTAAAGGAAACATTTTAAACACATTAAATTTAACAGAGTTTAATTGAGCAAAGAAAAATTTGTGCATTGGGCAGCCCCTTGAACCAGAATAGCTTCAGAGAGACTCTGAAGCTGCCACATGGGTCAGAGAGGATTTAAGGACAGAAAAAGGAAAATGATGTACAGAAAACAGAAGTGAGGTACAGAAAGAGCCAGATTGGTTACAGCTTGGCATTTGCCTTATTTGAACACCTTTTGAGCAGTTGACCACCTGTGAGTGATTGAAGTATGGCTTCTGTAAGTGACTGACACTTGGCTGCTCATTACAAGAGCAGGTTACAGTCTGTTTACATATTCAGTTAGGTTATAGTTCACTATGTATGGAGAAACCTTTAGGTCAAATATAAGATATGTAAGAAGGCAGCTTTAGGCTAAACTTAATTTAACACTGATTTAGCCTAGCCATGTGTCTTTCAATTAATTGATTAAGTAATTAATTCTAGTCATACTTTTATTGAACTCCTAATAGGTGCTAAGCACTGGGAATACAATAAGATACTATTTCTGCTCTAAATGATACACCATAGTATGGTCCCTGCTCTCATTGGATCACAAAGTGTTATTAGAGAGACTGCCATACAGATTATAAAAGGGTATAATGTGGAAAATATAGTTGTGAATATTTATTGTGGAGACGCAGAGGAGGAGCACTGAACACAGAAATTCATACTAAAACCAGAGCACTGTAAACATTAGTTCCAGGCTGTGGTAGAAAAAAGCCCTTGGATCTATGATGGCTTGAACAAAGGAGATGATGAGACAGCAGGGTGGGTGGAAGTGTAGTCTTGGGCAACTTTCTCTGTGGACTAGAGAATTCATTTAGACTCCAGTCCCTAGATCCAATGCCCTGTGGCTTTATTAACATGGAAGTATTTGTGGAAGTGATTACAAAGCAAGCATATGTTATTTAAAATTTAGTGTAAAAGAATATTCTATGATCAGATTTTAAAAATTGTAAAGACAATTTCAAATACAAACAAAAGTAGAGAGAATTGTTTCCTAACCCCTATTTACTTACAATCCAACTTTTGAGCTGGTTGGTGCCAGGACCAAACTAGAGATAGTGTGTATGTATTAATAAATTCCTTGCATAGACTCTTATACAGTCTCTCAGCAGGCCTTTGATAATCTTATGCAAGATGTTTCTTGTGATTTGCTAACCCAGAACTATGCAGGCAAGGGAATTAAGCACTATGTAGTTCTATTTTATCTAAATTGAAACAATACAAGATACACACAGTAAGTCTATTTCAGTTATTTGTTACTGTGTAATTAACCATCCTCAAACCCACATCTTAAAAAGTAGCAATCATTTATTTAGTTTAGGGCTATTAAGTTTGGCCAGAGCTCAGTGGGGACAGCTCATCTGTGTTCCACATGGCATTAGCCAGGGTGACTCCAAAGAATGGTCACAGGCTGGCTGGGGACTGGAATCATCTGAAGGCTTGATCTTGTCTGGCAGTTGATGCTAGCTGTCAGCTGGAACAGCTAGCTTGCTCTGTGTGCTTGCTCTGTCTGGCATGGCAGCTTCATGGTAGCTAGACTTCTAATTGAAGGCTTATGGCTCCAAACATATATATGGAAGTCTAGCTACCATGCCAGAGAGAACCTTCAATAAGGAGAGAGAGAGAGAGAGAGAGAGAGAGAGAGAGAGAGAGAGAGAGAGAGAGAGAGAAAAGAGGAAGGAGGAGGAGGAGGAGGAGGAAAAAGAGGAGGAGAAGGAGGAAAAGAAGGGTTAAGGTTAGAGTTAGGAAAGAAGAGAGTGTGCCCAAGCAGGTAATTAATTCTTTCTGAACCTCGGTTCTCAAATTTTAAAAGTCAGTATTTATTTTTGGGTTACTCAAAAGTTTCTAAGGCAAGAATCTGAGTATAAGTAGTTTATTTGGGAGTTAATCCCAGGACATATCAGAAGGGAGTTGGGAAGTGATACAGGAAAGGGAAAGAAGGCGCTGAAAGATATTTAATCTAGCAAGTTATCACTGTGGGCAACTGGAGCATAAAACTGCTGGGGCATCCTGGGGAAACACTGTGGAGTGGACATCTCAAAGCTGTCTCACCCAAAAAGTTTAAGGGAGCTGGGTTATTTATATATCAACTTCAGTCAGTCATTTGTTGAAGACTCTGGGGGTGGGAGGACACATTAATTCCCCAGTGCTATTGGCATGCTGAGTTCTGTGTGGGTGGGAAATACCTTTAGGCAAAGAGATATAGGTGCTGATGGAAGAGAATTAAGCAGGTTTTCACTGAAAATAGTAACAGTTGAAAGGATGATGTGAACAGGGCACTGGTAGGGTCTGCTGCAGAGGATAATAGTTGTTTTCTTAAGATTGTTTTCTTAATTACATGAGATGACATATAAAAACCTATTCCTAGTGTGACAGCTCCTCCTCTTGTTTTGGCATCCCTCAGAACATCATTCTGGAGGGAAGATCCTCAGAGGTCCTAGAGATTTTTAACACACCCGGCACGACCAACTGTCAGTTCCCTAAAAGGCAATTTCAAGAAATGGCATAAATATAAATGGACTACTCACCTCCCTCAATAGACTTCAGGTTTATTCTATCACGTTCTACCTACATCTCTACCAACCTGTCACAGGATGAGAGTTCAGACCTCTCTGGTGGTCCCTTTCATAACTGACTCTAATCAGCATAAGGCTCATTACAATTTTTAGTCTTACTCAAGCTGCCACCCCCTTCTGACACCCACCCTTCTTGTGTTTTGGAACTCATAATCTGGTGACATTGTCCAAGAATGGCTGCAGACTCACGTTATTGTGATACTGAACTCCCAAGTTTGTAGTCGTTTGGTAGTTAACGGTGCATGTTTGAAGGCTTTCGAGTAGAGGAGTGAAATAATCCGGTATGTAGAAGATCTTGGTGTGCAGGACTGGAGGACGGGAAAGAGGGGGAAAAAGCAGTGTGTGTGTGTGTGTGTGTGTGTGTGTGTGTGTGTGTGTGTGAGATAGAGAGAAATTATTACTACCATCCACCTTGAGTTGAAGCATGCAAGGTAGCTGACTTAGAATGAAGTGCAGCGATATATAAACGAAGGGACCAACGAGAAAAGGGACAAAGAGAAATGTCTCATAGGAAAGTAAGCAGCGGCTTGGTGCCAGAAGACTCGTGTCCCAGGACAGGCTGCCAGAGTCAGCTTTCCGCTATTCCTCGAGCCTGTCCCCACGAGTAAGACGGGATGGCTTTACTTTGCAGAGTTACAGCGGGCAGCGAGCAGCCGCGCCCGCAGCGCTCAGCACCGCGCCCGCAACAGGGTAAGCGCGCCAACTCAGTCTCGCGTCTATTACGGGAAAGGCGGAGGAGATAATACCATCCTCATCCCTTCGGTCGCCGTAAATACTGATGCTAAGCACCCGGCACGTAGTAGGCACCCAACCCCAGTGCGCCGTCTCCCCTCGCCCCCGCGCGGGGAGAGACCTCTGGCAGACGGCCGGGGCAGGCGACTCCAGGTTACCCCGAGCCCTCCCGCGTTCCCTCCAGCCGCGCGCTGTTGCCGGGGCCCGGGCACCGCCCCGCTTCACTACGGACCAATGGCAGCGCATATTGTGCACCGCCCATCTCCAGCGCAGGCCAATGGCGGCGTGGCGCGGGCACCACCCTGGTCCCGCGCTGGCCAATAGCCGCGTGGCCCGGTGCAGAGGCCGCCCCCAGCCAGGCGGGGAGGCGGGGAGGCGGCCGCAGGCTCCTCCTCGCTCCCCTCTGACCCGGTGTCTAGTCTCTCCGTCTTCCTGTTCCAAACCACGTGGACGCGCCGGGGGCTGCGGGGCTGCGGGGCTGCGGGAGGCAGCCTGGGCCGCCGCCGCCGTTGTATCCCCGGCCGCTTGGGTTGCGCCCTTCGCGCCCGTCTGAAGTCGCGGCTCCGGGACCGCCCGCGCCTCTGCAGACGGCGCGCACATGGCGACCCAGGAGCACTGCCTCAGCTACGCGGGCTGCAACTTCTTGCGCCAGCGTCTGGTCCTGTCCACGCTGAGCGGGCGCCCCGTCAAAATCCGAAAGATTCGGGCCAGGGACGACAACCCGGGCCTCCGAGGTAACTTGGGCCGGGCAGTGTGGGCGCGGGGGCCGAGGGGACACGGAGCTGACGCCCCGGTGGCCGGCGCGCTGGGGGCCTCGGGGTCCCGCGAGCGCGTCGGGGAGGGCGGCTGGCGCGTCGCCCCCACATCCGAACGCGCCCGAGCGGGGTGGGGAGGCGGGGTCGGGCCGCGAGGGGAGCGCTCAGCTGCGCGCCGCGCTCGGCGTCTCCGGGGCGTTTGTAGTAAACAGCTACACGTTTTCTAGTTTTCTGTGTTGCAACAAATCCCTGGCATCGCTCCCCTCGCTTCCCTGGAATCCCTCTTGCTCTCGCCATAAACCTCTCAAAGAAGAAAACCAGTTTCTGGGACCAACATGTGGTGCATGAGCTGATGGAGAGACATTCGGAGAGAAAAATACCACTGGTTGGTTCCCTGCTCTGTCCCAAAGCTGTCTCAGGAGCAGCTGTCCCCCTTGGACACCGGCTGTTCCTGTCGCCATGATTTCTCGGCTGCCCTCACACTTCTTCTCCTTGGGTGTGGATAAAGAATTAAAAAAAAAAAAATCCTGTGTTTATTTTCAGCAGTGACTGTGATTGATGTGCACAGGACAGGAGCTTTGAGATAGATTTTTAACAGTCATGGGCCTAATTGCCTTGACTTTAGAAAAGGGTTGGTGACAAGTGCTAAGCTACAGGATTCCAAGCTCACTTTTTGCCCTAGAAAGGTAGATGGGTTAAAAATAGGCCCCGTTTAAACCTACATCGCATTAAATGGCGCCGGTTTTCAACTGCCCCTCATGGAATAAGATATGTGTATTTAAAAGCTTCTGTCTTCTTTAAAAGCTTCTGTCTGGCTATCCCAAATTGGGAGAATCGGTTAAAAAAGGAAAAACCTGTCTGTAGATCGAAGGGGAGAGGGTTTGTGGTTGGTCTTGGAAGCTTCCTGGGTCATGTTGATGTGTTTAATTTTGCACTGGCTCCTGTATTAGAGCCAGTCCATTTTACCATCTTTTAGATTTCTGCCTCTCTTGAGTGGTGATTGGTTGCACATAAGGGGCAGAGATGCCATGTCATTGATGGACATAGAAGGTTAGGAAGGAAAGAAGCAGAAGATCCCATGTACAGTGGTGAGAAACCTATTGACATAGGTAAAACTTGCATTCATGGTACCTGTCCTCTGTCTGCTGCTCAAAAACACTGAGGAATTAAGGAGATACCACTAAATGGTTTATACTGGGGCTCTTCTCTACTTCTGTTCCCTTTATTTTGAGTCTGGCCCTTGGGCTAAGTGATTGCTTGATTGCTGTACTCTGTGGCTTTCTTAGCCAGCTCTCCACTTCACACCCAGGTTAGCCCAGAGAACTAACGTGGGTAAGAAGATGGACTTTTACTTACTATGAACACTGGGCATGTTGGGCGTTTTTGGTTTTTTTTTTGTAGATTTATTATACATGCAATTTTAACTAATGCAGCTAGCCACTAATAAAGCCATTTGCTCTGAAAATAAATATGTTCTTTAAGAAAGAAAATGCTTGATTCATAAATATCATTTACCAAAAATACTTAGAAGATTCACTTTTTAATTTTTCCCCTTATTAACATGCATTGTGTATTATTTCCTTTGAAATCTCTGTGAATCTCAATCTACCTCTCATCCACTTACTTATTCATTGAGCCAACATTTGCTGATTGCCTACTATATGCTAGGCTCACAGATAGCCTGGAATGGAATTACTAGAGCTAGGAAGTCAAAATCTTCATGTAAATGGCAGCTTTATCAAGCAGAGTTGATGATGTTTAAAATGTCTGTTTTAAATAGTGAAGTAAAGAGTCTGTATCTTGAGATAACAAAGAACTGAAATAAAACGTTGTGCAGAATCCAGCTCTCTGCCAACATCACATACCAAGAGACATGAAAATAAGGGGAGAAACCTCTGTGTAACCTAAACTGATGCCGCAAGTTAAGGCTGCCACTTATTAATACCTACAGAAACAAAATGGGCTTTTCAGGCTTTCCTTAAAACATAACCAACCCTTATTATTTGACTCATCATTCTAAGCCTGGTTATCCGACCCCCCTTGCCTTTTATTTTATTTTTTTTTAAAGAGGAATGGAAACAGAGCCTGGAGACCTGGGCTTCCTAAAAGAAATACAGTGCCGATAAAATGCAATTCAGAGTTTGTCTATTGATAGATGGCCTCTAATCTAATAATGTCCCAAAGGATGTTTCTCCTTCTCTCCTCCATAACTTTCTGTGAGCATCTCTTCAGTGCCACACACATATGCACTCCCATTTCTTTCAAGAACAGGGGCTTGGCCACTTGGCATTTTCCTGAAGGGGTGCCAGACCCTGCTATGTGGGAGAGGTAGTACTGGTTGACAGATGTGCTAGTAGTTTATGAGCAGCATTACTGTGGAGCATTATTTGCCTTACCTCATTCATATTCCAGAGGAAAAATGAGACCCCTGATTTAGACCTCTGTATGTTGGCCTCAGAGCCTCCAGAAATTCTGTAGATGTTTGCTGAATTTCTTATAGAGGGAACTGAGATAAACATATATGTATACCTACACATATATGTGTATATACACACATAGATATACATAAATACATGTAGCCTCTGAAACATGATTTGTGGTCATTGTCAAGGGAGTCCTTGGTAGCTTGATTGAGGAATAGCCTATGGGCTGGGCTATTAGTCTTCTGTCCCTTTCTGCCTCTTCCTAACTCAGGTTCTGAGAGTTGGAAAAAACTCAACATATCCAATAAAATCATTCACAAGTTTATTGAGCCTCAGTATGTATAAGGTTTGAAGGGGGAAGTATAAATGTGAGAAGCTGGCTGCCCCTTCCTTCAAGGAGCTTGCCATCTAAGTAGGAAGAGGATGTCTAACTTGAAGTAGGAAGAGTTGGGTGTTGTACAGGGGCCCAGTGGAGTTCAGAGTAGAGACTTCCCTGGAAATTATGAGGGAAGGCTTTCTGGATGTATAATACTTCTGATCTGGACAGATAGAAGGAAATGAGAGCTGCCAGAATCATTGCTGGTGAAAGAAACAGTTCTTAAATGTATTTTATTGAGGTAATATCCATAATTTGTCATGGTTATAGTAGCTTGGTCGTTAAGAAGTTGGATTCAGTGTTAGACTTTGGTTTGAGTACTGGTTCTGACTTTTGCTCTTGGACCTTGGGTAAATACTTTAATATTTCTGAGCTTCAGGTTTTTTTCCAATAGTAAAGTGAGGCCAGTTTTACTGACCTCATTGGGTTATTGTGAGGACTAAATGGAAAAATACTTCGAAGTATACTGAACAATGCCTGGCACATAGAATAAATACTGGTTTTATTATTATGTAGCTGATACCCACTGGCTAGGGTTCCTCTCCCTGGTATCCCAAATCTGTTCCTGCTCCTATATGAAGACTTTTTAGATCTGTAAAGAGAATTATACCTTTTCTTTATCTTCTCTTTTCAGTCTGTAGTTTTCCTTTTAGGTGATTGTTTCCAGACATCTGTGTACTATATGTATAGCACAGTGATTGTCAACCAGGGGCATTTGCACTTTTGCTCCCTAGGGGATATTTGGCAGTGTCTGGAGATACCTTTGATTGTCACAACTGGGAGTGGGGTGGAGATGCTACTGGTGTCTAGTGAGTGGAACCCAAGGATGCTGCTAAATATCCTACAATGCACAGGATAGCCCTCCCCCCGCCCCCCCCAACAAAGAATTTTTCTGTTCAAAATGTCAGTAGTGCTGATGTTGAGAAACCCTGGCCTACTAGACTAATAGTTAAGCCTTTTCTTTTCTGTGTATCTCTAATGATTAGGAATAACAGCATGTGGTACCGAGAAGACTGCACAAGGATTCAGAGTGGATGAGACACAGGTCAAACTCTGTGACTTCAGGCAAATCAGTTAATCTCTTAAACTGTCCTCTTCCAATGCAGAGGGGTGGTAAATAATAAGAAAAAGTTGAACTCCAAAGAAGGACGATCCTGGAAGGGTCTTTATAATTATACAGCCACATGTGTAATTTATGCTTCACTCATGAAAAACATGAATGATTATGTTGTCTTATTGTACTCAACTTTCATTGAGAAGGAAGTATATATTTTTTTGTTGCTGTTTTACTGAAGGTCAAAAAGCCAAGACATAGTTAAGTGAGATAGCTGGTGAAGTTGAACGTCCACTGAGAGACATCGCTGGAAAGAGAATGTAGCCAGCTCCAGCCTGGAGGGCACATTCTTCTCTCCCGTTTAACTGCATGATGGACTTGGGTGAGGACATCAGTGTTATAAAGCAGCTGTCCAAAGTGCCTCTTTCTCTGGATTTCATGGGCTGTGTCTTATAGGGTTCAGTTTAACAATTTAACAATTTCTGTTTAATGTGAGGTCTAAATGCAAAAGAACTGCATGAGAATAATTGTTTAAAGTGGGGATAGCAGGAATGATGGACTTGAGCAAGAGCACTGGTATAGGAGTTAGGAGACAGGACTGCCACTACCCAGGATCCTGAGCAGGTCACATGACTAAACCTTAGCGTCTGTCTTCCCCTGTGAAATTAAGAAAGAGAAGTTATTTGGTCCTGTGCAAGTGCTACACATGGCTTAAGCACTGTGGTTCCCAACCCCGGGGCCTGGCCCGGTATGGGAGCTATATTTACAGCTGCTCCTCATTGCTGGCATTTTCACTGCTTCCCCCCCCCCACCCCCCCAAATATTGTATTCCATGAAACAAGTCCCTGGTGCCAAAAAGGTTGGGGACTGCTACTTAAGCAGATGAGATTCTGAAAAAGAAAAGCTCAGTGGAGTTTTAATCAAAAGAGTCCTTTAAAATGTGCTGAGGACACATGCTATATAGAGGTCCTTTGAAAGGTAAAACATGTTTTGGTAAACTAATGCATTGTTTTAAGGATAAATCTGACTGTTCATATATTAGATCTTTTTTTTTGTTTTAAATTTTTTACTTTTTTTAGGCAGAGCCTTGCCCTGTTGCCCCCCCTGAAGTGCAGTGGCGTCATTATAGCTTGCTGCAACCTCAAACTTCTTAGCTGAAGCAATCCTCCTGCCTCAACCTGCCAAGTAGCTGGGAATACAGGCGCACACCACAGCGCCCAGCTAATTTTTTCTATTTTTAGTAGAGATGAGGGTCTCGCTTTTGCTCAGGCTGGTCCCAAACTCCTGAGCTCAAACCATCCTCCCGCCTTGGCCTCCCAGAGTGTTAGGATTACAGGCGTGAGCCACTGATCTTTTAAAAGGAGGAGGTACCTATATTTTATTTCAGTTTTTATTTTGGTATTTTCTATTTTTTATGGTTTGGGACTTAGAATTGTTGATAGACAATTGG
Source organism: Mirza zaza (assembly GCA_008750895.1). Taxonomy (NCBI): domain Eukaryota; kingdom Metazoa; phylum Chordata; class Mammalia; order Primates; family Cheirogaleidae; genus Mirza; species Mirza zaza. The sequence continues at coordinate 92,999 of VSMD01044885.1, read as the reverse complement.
ATTTGGGGAATGCCAGATGACTATGCTAATAAGTATAGATTGAATATTGTCTTGTTGGTTAGGAATCTATCCTTTTGTACCTCTTTTGACTTCCAAGTGATGATTTTTGGCTACCACCCCATACTTATAATTTAAAGACAAATGCCAAGAATTCTAATGACTTATTTTCAGATATAGTATTGTTTGGAAGCTGTAAAATGCTATTCCAGATGTAACTATCATCTTTTTTTGTTTTTAAAAAAAAAACCAAACTTTTCACTTTAAGATAATTGTAGATTTACACGCAGTTGTATTAATAACAAATAATGCAGAGAGATCCTGTCTATACTTTATCCAATTTTCCCCAGGGGTACTATCTGGAAAAATTATGGTAGAATATCACAATTAGGATATTGACATAGATGTAATGAAGATAGAGAACATTTCCATTACTACAGGGATTTCTCATGTTGCCATTTTATAACCACAACTACTTTCCTCCTTCTTCTACTTCCACCTAGACCCTTGGCAACCACTGATCTATTCTCATTTGAAGAGTGTTATATAAATGGAATCATATAGTATATAACCTTTTGGGTTGACTTTTTTCACTCAGAATGATTCTCTGGAGATTTATCCAAATTAGTTTTTTAAAAATCTTACCAAGTTTGTTCCTTTTTATTACTGAGCAGTATTCTATAGTATGAAAGTACCACAGTTGCTTTTAACCATTTACCTGTTGAAGAACACCTGGGTTGTTTCCAGTTTTTGGCTATCACAAATAAGGCTGCTATGAAAATTTGTGTATAGTTTTTTTGTGTACTTAAGTCTTCCTTTCTCTGGGATAAATGCCCAGGAAGGCAATTGCTGGGTTGTATGGTAGTTGCATGTTTAGTTTTTTAAGAAATTGCCAGTGTTTTCCAGTGTGGCTGTACCATTTTATATATATTCCCACCAGCAACATATGATTCAATTTCTTTACATCTTCACCAGCATTTTAGTCATTCCGATAGGTGTGTCGTGATGTTTCATTGTAGTTTTAATTTGCATATTTCAAATTAATAATGATATCTTTGGTGAAATATCTTTTCAAGTCTTTTGTCCATTTTCTAATAGGATTGTTTGTTGTTGGGTTTTGAGAGTTCTTTACATATGCTAGTCCTTTGGCAGATATGTGGTTTGCTAATATTTTCTCCCACTCTGTAGTAGCTTACCTTTTTATTCTCTCCATATAGTTGTTTGCAGAGGAAAAGATTTTGATTTTAATGATGTAGAATTTATCAATTTTCTTTTTTTTTTTTTTCCCCTTAGAGACAGGGTCTTGCTCTGTTACCTAGGCCAGAGTGCAGTGGCAGAATCATAGCTCACCTGCAGCCCTTGTACATCTGAGCTCAAGCAATCCTCCTGCTTCAGCCTCCTGAATAACTGGCACTATAGGACTATAGGCATGTACCCTGACTAATTTATCTAATTATTTATTTATATTTTTGTAGAGACAGAGTCTCACTGTGTTGCCCAGGTTGGTCTTGAACTCCTGGCCTAAAGCAATCCTGCTCTAGCCTCCCAAAGTGCTGGGATTACAGCGTGAGCCACTGCATCTGGCCTAAAACATATTTTCTGGACCTGAATTTCTTTTTTTTTTTTGAGACAGAGTCTCACTTTATTGCCCAGGCTAGAGTGAGTGCCGTGGCGTCAGCCTAGCTCACAGCAACCTCAAACTCCTGGGCTCAAGCAATCCTGCTGCCTCAGCCTCCCAAGTAGCTGGGACTACAGGCATGTGCCACCATGCCCGGCCAATTTTTTCTATATATATTAGCTGGCCAATTAATTTCTTTCTATTTATAGTAGAGATGGGGTCTCGCTCTTGCTCAGGCTGGTCTCGAACTCCTGAGCTCAAATGATCCGCCCACCTCGGCCTCCCAGAGAGCTAGGATTACAGGCTTGAGCCACCGCGCCCGGCCTAGACCTGAATTTCTTCTTCTAACATCATAATAATGGCTTTTAGAAGGCAAAGAGAAAACAAGGTGATCTTTATGCCTGTATTACATCAAAACACAATTCAAAGGAATTCTAGTCTTCCTCTTCGAATTCTTGGATCTAATTTATAACCTGATATCCACAACTTCCGGTCAGTCCCGTTGGCATTTTGTAAGTCCAGGAATATTCAAGTCGAATTTAGAATTAGAACGCTAGAAGATCCAGTCACAGACTCTTCTTCGATTTTTGTCTTTTGGATTCCTAATTTTTCCCAGTATCCATTCACAAATTGATTCAGTTGGGAACTTGATCCCGATTGTAGTGCTTTACAGCTGGGAGTGGCTCCTCTCCTGAATGGGAAGATAATGCGAGAGGTAAAAAATACTGAATTCGCTTCTTGTAATTTTGGATCATATCCATGGTTTGAGATTTAAAAGCGCCTCTTCATGTGTAAAGTGAGGTGGTTGGACCTGGAATATGCCTGGTAGCACTTCTGGCACTGGAACGGGCAGTGCCCAGTGTGATTGCAGTAGTGCCTGGTCAGTTTATCAGAGTGGGCAAATTTCCATCCACAGCTGTAGCAGCGGTGATCATAGCTCACTGTAGACTTGTACTCCTGGGCTCAAGCGATTCTCCTGCCTCAGCCTTCCAAATTGCTAGGACTACAGGCGTGCATCACCATGCCTGGCTAATTTATTTTCTTTTCTTTTATAGAGGTAGGATCATGCTTTGTTGCCCAGGATGGTCTGAAACTCCTGGCTTAAGTGATCTTCCTGCCTCAGCCTTCCAAATCATTGATCTTTTGTAATTTTTTAGTCTCTATTTTGTTTAGTTCTTCTCTGATTTTTATTATTTCTTTCCTTCTAATAATTTTGGATTTGATTTGGTCTTGCTTTTCTAGTTCTTTGAAATCTATCGTTAGGTTATTTGAAATCTTTCTACTTTTTTTAATGTAGATGTTTATTGGCCATAAACTTCCCTCTTAATACTGCTTTTGCTTAATCCCTAAGGTTTTGGTATATTGTGTTTCTATTTTTATTTGTTTGAAGACATTTTAGAATTTCTTTCTTAATTTTTTCATTTATTCATTAATTGTTCAGGAGCATGTTTAATTTTCATGTATTTTTATAATTTTGAAAGATCCTCTTGTTATTGATTTCTAGCTTATTCTGTTGTGGTCAGAAAAGATAGTTGATATTATTTCAATTCTTTTAAATTTGTTGAGGCCTGTTTTGTGGCTAAATGTGGTCTGTCTTGGAGAATGTTCTATGTGTGATTAAAAGAATCTGTATTCTACAGCTGTTGGATGAAATGTTATGTAAATGTCTATTAGGTCCACTTAAAGTTTACTTTATTATTATTTTTTTCAGCCCAGGTAACAAAACTGAGATAAAGTTTATTTTAAATGTATTGTTTCTTTGTTGATTTTCTGTCTAGATGATCTGTCCAATGCTGAGTTGGGTGTGGAAGTCTCCAAATGTTATTGGATTGGAGTCTTACTTTCCCTGTAGATCTAATATTTGCTTTATATATCTGGGTGTTCCAGTGTTGGGTGCACATATATTTAGAATTGTTATAGCCTCTTGCTGGATTGTTCTCTTTATCATTATGTAATGATCTTTATGTCTTTATCCAGTTTTTGACGTAAAGTCTGTTTTATCTGATATAAGTGTAGCTGTTCCTGCTTGATTTTGGTCTCTGTGTGGAATGTCTTTTTTTCTTAATCTCCTCACTTTCAATATATATGTTTATAGGTAACATGAGTTTCTTAGAGGCAGCATATAGTTCGGTCATTAAAAAAAATCCATTCAGCCAGTCTGTATCTTTTAAGTGAGGGATTGAATTCATTTACATTCAAAATAATTATTGATATGTGAGGACTTACTCTTTTCCTTTTGTTAATTGTTTTTTGATTGTTTTTATATATCCTTTGTTTGCGTGTTTTCATGATAGTGATTATCATTTTTTCATTTCCAGATGTAGGACTCCCTTGAGCATTTCTTGTAAGGTGTATCTAGTGGTGATGAAGCCCCTCAGTTTTTGCTTACCTGGGAAAGACTTCATTTCTCCCACATTTCTGAAAGTTAGCTTTGCATGGCATAGTATTCTTGGCTGGCAATTTTTCTCCCCAGTACTTTGAATTTCTCAGTCTCTCCTGGCCTGTAAGCTCTCTGTGAGGAAATCTGCTTTTAGTGTAATGGGGATTTCTTTTATGTGACTTGACACTTTTCTCTTACTGTTTTTAGAATTCTCTTTTTTGTCTTTGACTTTTGACAATTTGTCTATAATGTACCTTGTGGAGGACTTTTTGTTTGAATCTTTGGGAACCTTTGAGCTTCTTGCATCTGTATGTTTATACCTCTTTCCAAATTTGGGAAGTTTTTAGCTATTATTTTATTTGGTAGGTATGTAAACATGCCTCTTCCCAGAATTCTCCTCCTGGAACTTTTAAAATACAAACATGTTTGCTTAATGGTGTCTCATATGTCTTGTAGGTTTTCTTCACTCTTTTTCATTATTCTTTCTTTTTATTTTTCTGAGTAGGTAATTTCAAACAACCTGTCTTCAAGTTCAAAGATTTTCTTTGCTTGATTAGGTCTGCTATTAAAGCTCTTGTACTTTTTATATCATTTATTGAATTCTTCAGCTGTAGGATTTCTGTTTTTTAAAAATGATTTTTATGTCTTTTGAGGGTTTTTTTTTTTGTACATACTGCGAGTTTTTTTGTGATTGCATTGAATTGTCTATCTTTATTTTCTTGTCTTTCATTTAGTTTCCTGAAGATCAATATTTTGAATTCCTTTTCTGGCAATTTTTAAATTTTCTGTCATTGGGGTCTGTAACTAGAGCAGTTATTGTGTTCTTTTGTTGGTGTCATGTTTTCTTGCTTTATCATGTTTCTTGTGTTCTTACACTGATGTCTGTGCATCTGGTGGAATAGTCACCTCTTCCCAGCTTTCCAGAGTGGTTTTCATATAGAAAAACTCAGCTGCAGTTGGGTCTTTATGTGCTGGTAAGGAAGGGTATGGTGACTCTGTTTCTGGATATGTAGCATCATTGTCTTAGTGCAAATTCTTCAGCTGTGTTCAATGTTAGCATTAACTGTGGGTGACTCAGTGGCCTAGGCTGTAGAAATTTTTAGCAGTAGTGATGGTATAAGTTATTAATGTACTCAGAGTCTAGGGCTTTTGGGGTCCTCTTGTTTTTCCCATAATGGAGAGACTTAGCCAACGGGATTCCTTTTGGTGTCAGATTTGACGTGACCTACAAGTAGCTGCAGCTGCCCTGGGTTCCAGGTTTAGGCACTCAGAGCTGCTGTGGGGGCAGAGTGCTAGGCTCAGGGTCTTGTGAATCTATTGTGGCACCTGGTTTTGGGGGTGCAGGTTTACTCCTTGTGGCAGGGCTGTGTGTAGGTTGCTCACAGTGCTAGGATCTGTGACTGAGGCGCCCCCTAGCAGTTTAGGCCCAGAGGGGTCAGCTTGTAGCTAGGATTCTATCCCTCAGGGGAGAGGATAGAGCTCTCCCCTACTCTGGAAAAGAAGGGGTGTTCTAGAGGTTTGTGCCTGTGGAGCAGAGTATGGCTGCAGTTTGGGAACCTGAGCCAATAGGGCTCAGTGTCACCTTGAGTCGCAGGGGATGAGGCACCTTGTAGCAACAACTCTAGTCCCTGGCATGGTAGGGCTCACTAGTATCCCAGACTCTATGAGGTCAGGTACAGTGGCAGCAAGTACCCCAGAATGGTGAAGCACGTTGTTGTTTGGGCTGGGGCAGAGCAGGGAGCTGCACAATGATGCCTCTACTCCCCAGAGAAAGGAGTGTCTCTGCAGCTTAGTTCAGCTTCACGGAAGCTGGGTATTAGAATTGTTTGGCTTGCAGGGTGGGGTGTCTTAGCTTACCCACTCCTGTTTCCTTGGGATGTGAGACACTACTTCAGCTCAGCCCTGGGATGTGCAGCTACTCATTTTTGCCAGGGCACTGATTCCTCAGAGGGCGATGTGCTGCTTCAGCTTAGGCCTAGGGGGCATGAATGTTCTGGACAGCCCAGGCATTGTTTCCCTGAGATGTGTAGTACACTACTTCAGCTTAGGTACTGGGGTGTGTGACTGTTCACAGCCAAGGAACCATTTCCTGGGATGCAGGGCACTGCTTTAACTTAATGTGACTGCTCTGAGTGGTCAAGATACTGTTTACCCAGGAGGCAGGGTACCATCTCAGGCGGAGGTAGAGGGGTAGGTAGAGTGGCTCTACCTCTACTTACCTCACATAAACAGGCATAACAGCTGCTGAAAACTTGGGCTGAGGAGTTGGGTAGTGACAGCCTCAGGGATGAAGAGGAGGTGTTGCTGCTGGCCCTCAGAGCAAGATACACCTTAGCCTGCAGTTACAGTTCCGCAGGGGTGTAGTGCAGTAGCTGGGCAGGCCACAGGGGCAGGGCACTTTGTTGGCTCCTTCTCTAGGGGAGCACAGCTGTGTGGGCTCCAGGCAGCTCCCTCAGCTGGGCTTAGTGCCTGTGAAGGCTGTAGGGGTTGCTGGGATCCTCTTGCCTCCTTGCAGTAGGGAGAAGTTCCTCCTGGTTTGTAGCCGATCCTGGTTGACGGCCTGACATTTCCTTCCACTCTCTATATGGAAGGAAATCCACATTTCTGTTCCACGTTTCTGTGTTCACCACGAGTTTCTGTGTTCACCAGAGTTTCTTTTACTCTTCTGATGCACTCTAGCACTCCCTCTCAGTTATTATTATTATTATTATTATTATTTGAGACAAAGTCTCACTCAGTTTTCTGGGCTAGAGTGCCATGGTGTCTGCCTTGCTCATAGCAACCTCAAACTCCTGGGCTCAAGCGATCCTTCTGCCTCACCCACCCGAGTAGCCAGGACTACAGGCATGCGCCACCATGCCCAGCTAATTTTTTCCATATATATATATATATATATATATTGGCCAATTAATTTCTTTCTATTTTTAGTAGAGACGGGATTTTGCTCTTGCTCAGGCTGGTTTTGAACTCCTGACCTTGAGCCATCCACTGGCCTTGGCCTCCCAGAGTGCTAGGATTATAGGTATGAGCCACCACGCCCGGCCCCCCTCAGTTATTTATTTTCATTAAAATGTAGTTGTTTCTTTGCTGTTATGGCTGTCATTGTAAGCAGCTTCCAGTTGGTCACCTTGCTTACAGCATCTTTTCTTTGATACATTGGTCAATTGGATATCCTCTTTTGGGAGGTGTCCATTTAGATCTTTTGCTAATTTTTGTCTGTCTTTTTCTTATTGATTTCTTATATCATTGAATATCAATGAATATATCATTGATATATTCTGGATATGTTAAAGTATTGCAAATATCTTGTTCCATTCTCCGAGTAGTGTTTTCACATTCTTAATATAGTGTTTTTTGAAAAACAATAATTCCTATTTTCAGTGTCCAATTTATAAATCTTGCTGTGTCCTTTGAAAGAAATTTGCCTATACCAAGGTCATGAAGATATTCTCCTTGAACTTTAAAGACTTCTGTTTTTAAATGTAAACACTTTATTGCATTAAATAAACTCATCTGCCATAACTTTTAAAATAGAATTTTACCAAAAAATACTGGGTTTTATTATGTGTATTTTCAGTAATAATTAAGCTGATTACTTGAAATTTTCCTTGTGTTTATATGCTTAATATTATTTAGTTAAGGTTTTAGTTTTCCTTATTCTTTATCTGCAGCCTATTTCTAGGCTGCATCTTTTTTTTGTTGTTGTTATAGGGTCTTTTTCTGTTGTCTGGGCTAGATTGCAATGGTGTCTTCATAACTCACTGCAACCTCAAACTCCTGGGCTCAAGTGATCCTCCTGCCTTAGCCTCTCTAGTGCCTGAGACTGTTGGCACCTATTACCATGCCTGGCTAATTTTTCTATTTTTTGTAGAGATGGAGTCTAGCTGTGTTGCTCAGGCTAGTCTTGAACTCCTGGCCTCAAGCAATCCTCCTGCCTGAGCCTTCCAAATTGCTAAGATTTAATTGTGAGCCACTGCACCTGGCCTCTTTACATTAAAGTATTGTTTATCACTTTATGTATAATTATATATTTGTATATATAAAATAAATAAAAGTATATATTATTTCCAAGTGAGTGGATATCTTTTAATTTATTCTGAGAATTGGGTGTGTGTTTGTAATTTTTGCCTTTTTGGATTTAATGAGGAAAATAATCACTCCTAATTTTACTTGTTCACAGTTCACTGTCTTGTATTCCAGTTATTCTCTAAAGAAATTGAAATCACATTGTATATATTACTTTTTAACTTTTCCCTTAATATAGTGTGAACATTTTGTTGTGTAATTATTAGTAAATAATTCTTTTAAAAACATTTTTAATGGTTTCATAGCCTAATAAAGATCTATCATAGGCTATTTAATGAAAGCAGTTTTGTTGGCTCTTTCAATTGTGCTGTAGTACCTTTATTTGTATTTTTTAAATATAAATTTTATGTATTTTTAAAAATACATGCACATGGCACAAAATTAAAAGGGAAGGAAAGGGTTTAGAGAATCTGTGAAACAAACAGTGTTACTAGTTTGTGTTTCTTTTCAGGACTAATTTTTTCATAAATAAGCATATGTATACATACACACACGTACACTTTTCCTTTTTTCACACAAATGGTCATCTACATCTTCTTTTGACTCAGTATATCTTGGAGGTGACTCATATTAGTATATGAAAAACCTCATTGATTATAAGGCTACAGAGTGTTCTGTTATATGGTTATGCTGTAATTTATCTGACTAGCCCAGTATTTGTAGACATTTGAGTTAGAACACTTTTAAATTGAGAATGTATTTATTGAAATTTGCTCCTTGTTTTTAAAGTACAGATTTTTAGATTGTGTTCTTTCCCCACTCCACTCCTTTGAGACATGCTTTTGCCTTTCTTAGTGAGGCATGGTTCAGGCTGATGACTGCCACTGTCTTATAGGACACACAAACACTTTAAAGAAATGATGGTTCAACCCCTTATTTTGGAACCAATAAAAAAAAAGGAAAAAAGAAATGATGAAATCACTTATGTGGGGGATTATTTTCAGGATAGAGAGTGGGAGGCGAGTAGGCATGGGAGGTGATATTTAAGGAATCCTGAGATTGATGGTCCCAACAGTTAAAATATTTTTAAAATGTGAAATATAAGAACATAAAAATGCATAAGATATGAAAGTAATGCTTAAGGGATTATGAAATGAACATCTGTGTGATCCCAGTCCACACCAAGCAGAACTTTGCCAACATCTGTGCACTTCTTGGCATTCTTAGCATTCTTAGCTCCCTACCATGCAACCAGTGGTAGCTACTATCCTGACCATTATGACATTCACTTTGATTCTCTTTATAGTTTTATAACCTAATTATGTATTCTTAAACAGTGTAGTAAAATTATGCTTGCTTTTGGAACTTTTCCTTTATAATTTTTAGACTTGTGAAATTTTATGTCCCCTGGAGCATTTGTGAAGAGGAAGATTTAGAAAGGGTGTGTGGACGTGAATGGGCAAAGAATTGTATACATCTTGGCTTAATGAAGTTGGAGGACTTTGATCTTACTATTATTAGGTGAACTTGAGATCTTTTTCACACCAGGTGATGGAGCTATATCTTCACTGTTGCCGGTGCTCATATCCTCACTGTTGGCGGTGTTCAGGAACTAGCTCTGAGTCTGGTTCTTTGAAGTGCTACTTCTGAAGCACCTGTTTGCTGTTACCAGGGGTGGTCCTGCCTGCAGATCTCTTTATGCCCATTCTCTTCCTACTCAGGTTCCTGTTGGGCATTTCTGACTGTGTTTGTGCTTAAGAGCCCCTGTGGATTTTCCTCTGCCCCCAAATTTCTAAAGTCATGTTTTCTTGTTTTAAAAGCTGTAGGGTTTAATCTTTGGCTTTTCCTCCTTCCCATTTAGGTACCTAGAAAGCTTGAGCAAATCGAGGGCTTTTTTTTCTTTCTGTTTTTTGGACAGAGTACCTTGCATAACCAACCAACCAACCAACCAACCAACCTCCCTCCCTCCCTCCCCCCCCCCCTCCCTCCCCCCCCCTCATCTTTGTCGCCCCAGGTGGAGTGCCGTGTTGGGATCATAGCTTACTGCACCCTCAAACTCCTAGGCTCAAGTCATCCTCCTACCTCACCCTTCCAAGTAGCTAGGACTATAGGTGCACACCACCATGCCCACTTAATTTGTAAAATTTTTGTAGTGATGAAGTCTCACTATGCTGCCCAGGCTAGTCTCGAACTCTTGGCCTCAAGCAATTCTCCCACTTCAGCCTCTTGAGTCACTAGGATTACAGGTGTGAGTTACCATGTCCGGCTCTACCTTGTATTTTCCATAAACCTAACTTGAAAGTGGCATTGTTATAGAGACTGTGCTTAATTTTTAAAGACAGAATGTTTATAGAAAGACTATAAAAATAATTTCTAGTTCAATTCCATAGTTCAGTTACTTTTGGTATTTTGTGATGCTGCTTATATTGCAACCTAGTACCCATACACATACATGTAAAACAAACTAAAATTTTATGAACAGCACCCTTAGTATGTACAGTTACTCCGATACAGTCTATTCTGTTCTAATTTATTTTTAAAAATATTGATTAGTGACCCATTAAATTAACTACAAGATCCTGCAGTTGCATAGAGGGGAGAGCTTGGCTCTGGGGGATTAAACTCAACAGAAGCAAACGAATATCATGGTGTGATTGAGAGTGTGGACTTTGGAGAAGGACAGCCTTGGTCTCAAATCCTGACTCTGCCACCTGTTGATCACTTGACCAGGGAAGGCTAGTTGACATTGTTGGGCTCAGCCTTCTATATAATGGTGTCTTAGTCCAATTTGTGTTGCCATAACAGAATATCACAAACTGGGTAATTCATATAAAGAAAAGAAATTTATTTCTCATAGTTCTGGAGGCTGAGAAGTCCAGTATCAAGACGTTGGCATTTGGCAACGTGGCAGAAAGTGGAAGGGTACAAGAGGGGATGAGAAACAAGAAAGGACTGGACTTGCTTTTTTATTTTTATTTTTTAAGGAGACGAGGTTTTGCTATGTTGCCCAAGCTGTCCTCAAACTCCTGGGCACAAGAGATCCTCCTGCCTCAGCCTCCTGAGTAGCTGGGACTATAGGCATGTGCCTCTGTTCCCTGTTGGACTCATAACAACCCACTCTTTGTGTTAATGAATCCACTCTCGTGATAAGAACATAAAATCATTCATAAAGGCAGAGCCCTGATGGCCTAATCACCTCTTAATGGTCCCATCTCTTAATACTGTCACAATGGTGATTAAATTTCAACATAAATTTTGGAGGGGACATTCAAACCATAGCTAACTCTATGCTTCAGGGTTATGAGGATTAAATAAAAAAAGGTAGATACAAAGTGTTTAATACACACACAGCAACTGTTATTAGCCATTATTATTTGTTTCAGGATTTAATGAGGTTTCTCTGATTTGTAGCCAGGTGCTTTGTGTACAGATTTCAGAATCTACTATGACAAGAGTTATGGGACAGTGTTAAGTAACAGACCAGGTGGATGGGAGTTGTTTAGTCGAGCTCCTCACCCTTTGGGATCAGTTCAGGTGACTGTTGGGGTCTGTGTCCACAAACTCCGGTGGTTTATTACAGGACCTGGAACTGCCTAAAAATATCAACAGTCACTGTGCCTTGAGGGGCATAAGAGTTGGCCTTTCTGTCTTTGTTCATGAGCAGGAAGTTAAAACTAAAGGGGGTGTGTATGTATAAGATTAGCTCCCGGGATGCCAGAGGACATGTTCTCCGGTCTAAGACCTCATTCTTCCTTCCATAATTTCAAATTTAAAATCTATTCTCTTTTCCTCCCTTTCCTTCCTTCTTCCCTCCCTTTCCTCCTCCCTCTCTTTTTAAAAGAATGACCAGCTTTTATTTTTATTTTATTTTATTTATTTTTTTGAGGCAGAGTCTCACTCTGTTGCCCAGGCTAGAGTGCTGTGGCGTCAGCCTAGCTCACAGCAACCTCATACTCTTGGGCTCGAGCAGTCCTACTGCCTCAGCCTCCTGAGTAGCTGGGACTATAGGCATGCCACCACCATGCCACCATGCCCAGCTAATTTTTCTATATATTTTTAGTTGGCCAATTAATTTCTTTCTATTTATAGTAGAGACGGGGTCTCACTCTTGCTTAGGTTGGTTTCGAACGCCTGACCTTGAGCGATCCATCCGCCTCTGCCTCTCAGAGTGCTAGGATTACAGATGTGAGCCATTGCACCCGGCCAGCTTTTACGTTTAAATAACAATCTGTTTATAAAAGAAATTGAAGTAAATTTGAAGATAAAATATAAACATTTAATATGAAAGTCATATAAAATCCTATCATAAAGAGAAACCCGTTTGTTGACATTTGGTCTTTTTTCTTTCAGTCTTTTTTCATGTAATTAAAAAAAGGTGGCAGTAATACTGTATATTCAAGCACCTTTTCAATGAAATAAGAAACTGAATTGAGTGTATACTTACAGATACTTATAGATCAGTAAGATGATAGAGGAAGGGACATTGTTGAATGAGAAAGACAGTGACGTGATCTCTTACTATCTCTGAGACTGAACAGTGGCCCTCAATTTAATCTCCCCTCTTGGGCATTCTGGAGCAAGGATGAATTTAAGGGGTTTTAAAACCCTTCCCTGTTTTCTACTGTTTGTCCCTTATTTGGCATGCCCTCCTGAGATCAGAAGAACATGTCTTTTATGGGTTTTCTATTGCTGAAATTAATATTCCGTTAGCTTGCTGGTAGAGCTGCTATTTTTTATGTAATGTGAAAGCTGAATTGTTTCTAAGTTCTACTTGAGCTCCTGGCCTCAAGCAATCCTCCTGCCTGGGCCTCCCAGAGTGCTTGTATTGCAAGCCTGAGCCACCATGGCCAGCCTGTTTTTAAGTTCTATTAAACATGTATGTACCAGTCATTGCTATTCAACTGCCTCAAGTTCCTCAACCTGTGAACTCACCCAGTTCCTGAGGAAAGGCCAGGAATGATGCAGGAAGTGACCTTCTCTCTACAGCAGTACCCAGATCAGGTGTGCTTTCCAGAAATAATGACCTAACGTGAGGCCAATATGTTTTCTCTTTTCCTCACAGACTTTGAAGCCAGCTTCATAAGACTGTTGGACAAAATAACTAATGGTTCTCGAATTGAAATAAACCAAACAGGTAAGGTCCTTTTCTCTCTATTCTTAAAAGCATCTCCATGCACTACTTAAGCATTCCTGTGTTTCCTCACTCTTTTTTTAAAATTTTTTAAAATTTTTAGTCAAGGTGGGGTCTTGTTCTTGCTCAGGCTGGTCTTAAACTCCTGAGCTCAAGCAGTCTTCTTGTCTTGGTTTCTCAGAGTGCTAGGATTACAGGTGTGAGTCACTGCTCCCAGCCTGTTTCTCATTCTTTTTAATGGTATAAATATTGTGTTCAAAACTTTACTGATCACTTTGTGTTATATAAGCCAGCATTAAATTGGAATGTTTGGGGGTTATATGAGGAAGATGTGAGTGGAGATTATAATAAACGCTTATCATTCTGGATCATTTAAAAAAAATACGGTGTCAGTATTTTGTCAGATGGAAAGACCTATTAGCTGTCTGTGAGATGATTGTCCAATTAAGAGGCATACATTTGATTGAGGGAAGTAGGAAGAATGAAAAGTTCAGATCAGCAAGCAATTGCCTCCTCTTTTTTTTAACCGCAAATATTTTCAAAAACAAAATTAAAAATTAGAATAGAATTTAGCAGACAAACTACCTCACAGAATTTGTGGTAAGAATTTAATGTGGTAATACAAGTGAATGGACTTTGAAAAGTTTTACGTAAATGTTAGGCATAAAATAAGTTTATACAGGTGTATGCAAAAAAAAAAGTCAAAATCCCTTCTCCTCCTTCCTCTTCCGTTCCCCTCTCTAGCGGTCTACACTGTTGCAGCATCTGCTGACCTGGGCACTTATGTAGTTTAAACCATTAGTGGGGTCACGTTCTTTATATTGTTCTGCAGCCAGCATTTTCTTGCTAGCACAAATGTCTCGGAGAACTTTCCCTGCCAGCACATGCAGGTCTATCCCAATATTTCTGTGGGCTATGGTAAGCATTCCATTGTGTGGATACATGGTAATTTATTTAATTGCTCCATACTGATAAACATTTAGGTTGTTTCTAGCTTTTTTTTTGCTGTTAGAAATTTTTATCTACATTGTATAGAAGACCATGGCCAACGTCCTATGGCCAACTCCATGAACTCTGTGTCTTTCCACATATATTCCACAAAGGAATCTCAGACCTTTCCCATATTTTGGCTTTCTTTTTTTTTGAGACAGAGTCTCACTTTGTTGCCCAGGCTAGAGTGAGTGCCGTGGCGTCAGCCTAGCTCACAGCAACCTCAAATTCCTGGGCTCAGGCAATCCTCCTGCCTCTGCCTCCCGAGTAGCTGGGACTACAGGCATGCGCCACCATGCCCAGCTAATTTTTTCTATATATATATTAGTTGGCCAATTAATTTGTTTCTATTTATAGTAGAGACGGGGTCTCGCTCTTGCTCAGGCTGGTTTCGAACTCCTGACCTCAAGCAATCCTCCTACCTCGGCCTCCCAGAGTGCTAGGGTTTACAGGTGTGAGCCACCGCACCCAGCCTATTTTGGCTTTCTTAACACAAGCTTGGGTTCATAGGTGGTCCTGTGCCACGTGAGATGTGCTGGTCTATAGCTTTGCCAGCTGTGATTCCTTTAATCTTCCTTGGCTTGTTTACTTGAAATTGCTGGAGATTTTTTCAACCATTTTTATTGGTGGTTTGGAGGGCAGTTAATTTGATTCTTTTCTAGTTATATCTGCTGTGTAGGTTGAGAAGAAAGACATTTACATGATCCTGCTCCCACCTCATGTCCTCCTTTTTTCTCTATCAGAGTAGAAAGCCTTCATTCTGATGATACGGTCAGTTTCTTATTTGGTTAATTTGTAGGCATAAACAGGTAGATTAAAAGATTTAGTGGTTCTATGGTCTCTTTTTGGCTTTTTGACTAAAGGATGGTTTTGTGACTCTGAATAGCATTTAGCATAACTGACCCAGAACCCTTCCCTTTGAGAAGTGTTAGCCACTTTGATCAGAACATGATCCTGATAGTGATTGTTTGAATTTTGGTTTTTAATTTAGTAAAACTTAAATTTATTTTTATCAAACTGCTGAGAGCTGTTTCTCATTTGAGTGACTGAACATATCTCCTTGGTTTTAGTAAATTGTGCCAGAAAACATTGAAAAAGATATTAGCAGCAGAAATACCTTATTTATGATTCCTTAAATCATGTAGAGTATATTACATGGTTTTTCCTCTGATATGTAAACCTAGTAAGAAACTTTTTGGATGATGTGAATAAAGATAGTAGTTTTCACTGAAGCCATAAGATAATTTTAGCTATTTCCATATATCAATATTAAATTAAAACAGCTACTACTAATGGCATCGCATGCCATATAGTACTTGCCTTTTTTAGGCATGCTGTTTAGTGAGTGATTTATCAGAGAAATCTCATTTCAAGAGGTCTAGAAGATGCTGGTTGCTGGTGTGATGGTTTAAGAACATCATTTGTAATTACTCCCTATAGTCAGCCCAGCCTGAGAGTGTACTGTTGGGAAAATAGGTGCTTACTCGGATCTCTCCTCTGTGCCCTGCTGTGACTTTGGCAACTCAGGTGGCTTAGGGAGGAGTTTAATTTATTACTGTTTATTAAATTACACTTGCAGTTTATTATTGTTATAGTAGTGAGTCATCTTTTGGAGTCAAGTATGGGCTCTTAGCGATGGCATTTTCAAACTCCCTTGGATGCCCTTGTCAGATTTTCCCCTTGGGACTTGGTGCCTTCATCACCTTTGTGATACTTAATTTTTTTCTTGTTGAATGTAACTGTTTTTCCTCTGGTTTAAGGAACAACCTTATATTACCAGCCTGGCCTTCTATATGGTGGATTTGTGGAACATGACTGTAGTGTCCTTCGCAGCATTGGCTATTACCTGGAGAGTCTTCTTTGCCTGGCTCCATTTATGAAACACCCATTAAAAATTGTTCTGCGAGGAGTAACCAACGACCAGGTTGATCCTTCGGTGAGTGTTGAAGCCAGACCATGGTGTGATTTTTGTTTCGTCTCATGTCACAACCCAACCTCTCAGAAAAAGGTTCCTTAGAGAGAATGGTTTTATTTTCAAGTGTATTTCTTTTGCTGTTTACCTTGAGATTTATAGGTTAATCACTCCAGGAGGCAGATGAACCAATACTTGTAATCATCAAATTCAGGATGATTGTTAACAGTTACCAAGGTGCCTTCCATTCCTGTGTCTAAGATCCTTCAAAACAAATGGCTTGCCATCTCATCATGGTTGACATGAAATATAGCTCTGTTGGCCTGAAGTATGTGAGGGTAGAGTTTTTATAAGGTCATATGATAGCTGAGGCTGGAGGGCAATAGACCAGAATTTTAGGCAGGAAATAATATCTCCTTGGCATTACCACAGCATAATCTCGACTTATCCAGGCTTCAGTAATAAACTTGAGGACTGTCTTCTTCTGAAAAGAGTTTGCAGATTTAGAAAAAGGACTTAAAGGCAGGGAAGGAATGTGTGAGCTTTGGTAGTTTGCAGGTACCAGCAAGCTTCTTATTAAGCATGCTGATTTTTCTACAGATATGGGGAGAACAGTTTAATATCAAGCTAAAATTTTCATTGTGATCACCACAGCTATGTTAGTGCCAGTCTAAGGTGAGTTTGTGTGTGTGTGTATGAGAGAGAGAGACAGAGAGATTGGAGAAGTCCTGTCCAGGCCTGCCAGATTCACCACTTTTTGGATGCCCTGCTGTCCAGAGAAGGTGTCTTAAAACTGGTGGCTTTTTGATGCGAAGTCCTGACTGAGGAGGCATACTTGTCTTTACCACCGCAGACGTAAGCTAATACCAATGAATGGGCAACTTTTGAAGCAAAATGTGAAGCGTGTAGCTTTTCTAACCATAGAGGACCAATTAATTAGGTGGTGCAGTGAGCCCCAGAATGGAGGTTGCTTGTATTTACCAAGATACCTACTAGGGCACGTCTGGGGAACCTGTGGTCTTATAGATCCTGAAGTACAGCCTTTTGATTGAATCCAAATTTTATATTTATTTTGTTTTTACTAATACATTTTTGTTAATCTTTTGTATTTTTATTTTTAAAATGAACATATTTAAAATACCAAAGAATAAAATAAGTTTCAACAAAATAATCCTCTAAGATTGACTGGCACAGTTAGAACATTAGTAAGCCATAAAGGCCATACTGATGGCTGCCACACTCATGATTTAATTCTAACTTCTCCCGTCCGACTAGTGCCACTGCTGCATGAGGCTGGTTGGTGTGAGTTTATGGGGTTGAGTACCCGAGTCTGTTATCAGCTTTTGACATCGGTGCACTATGTTTCTGTTTGAGGTGGAATTTACGAGTGGTTGCACAGCTTGACAGCATATTTATTTATTTATTTATGTATGTATGTATGAGACAGAGCCTTGCACTGTCTAACCCCGAGAAGAGTGCAGTGGCATCATCATAGCTTACTGCAACCTCAAACGACTGGGCTCAAGCTAGCATCCTGCCTCAGCCTTTCGAGTAGCTGGGACTATAGGCACACGCCACCACTCCCAGCTAATTTTTCTATTTTTTGTAGAAAGTGGGGGGGGGGGGGTCCTTGCTCTTGCTCAGTCTGGTCTCAAACTCCTGAGCTCAAGTAATCCTCCCACCTCAGCCTTCCAGAGTGCTAGGATTACAGGTGTGAGCCACTGTACCTGGCCTACAGTATTTTTTAATTCTGTCTGCTTAATAGCCCATCATGCCAAAGAAGACTAAGAGAATGCTAAAGGAACAAAACAGATTTTTTAATGAGAAGTGGAATTACATTATTGTTTCTGCTAAAGATAAGATTATTTGCTTTGTGATACTGCAATAGCAACATTAAAGAAATTCAGTGCTCATCAGTTTATAACACTCATAAGGACCACAAATAGTTTAAATTAGAGAGGTGCAAAAGGTTGTATTGCAGAAATAAAAAGATGAAAGCAAAAGAAAAGACAATTCTTTCAAGTGGCAATAAGATCTGTAAATAATGCCACTGAAGCAACTTATAAAGTAGTTTATATACTCAGGAAAAAAGTGAAGCCATTTAGTGATATAAAAATTGTGAAAGAATGCATTGTCAAAGTCGTAGGACGCTTAGACCCTGATAACATTTCAAAGTACAAACAACTGCCTTTTTCAAGGAGAACCATAACTAATCAGCAGCATGAATTAGCCTTCAACTTAACAGACAACTTTATCCAATACTTCAAAAGGAAAATATATATTATTCAATCACTTCGGATGAATCAACTAACTGATACTACCAACTCAGCACAGTTTTTATACTTCATTTGGGTCATAACAGATTTTCTTTGCTACAAAGAGTTACTCTCTTTGGACATTCTTTTGAACAGAATATAGGGTATAGATACAGAAAATTCAACAACTTTCAATATAAATGTCAAGAAGTCGGACTGAATTTGGCAAATTTAGTAAGCATATGTACAGATGGTGCACCTTCCATGACAGGAAACCATGAAGGGTTTATTGCACAGTTAAAGTATTAACAGATCCAGATGCTTTCATTTCTTTTCATTGTATCTGACTTCAGCAAAATCTCTGTGCTAAAGCTACTATTTTAAGTGACACTTTGCAACAAGTTATAAGTATTGTTAACTATACTCCTGCAAATGCAATAGTTCATTGTCAGTTTTGTAACATGCTAAAGTTGAACAATGAGGTATTCAGTGTGGATTTGCCATATCATCTAAAGTGTGTTGGCTGTCACAGGGGCAGGTGTTAGCCAAAAGTTTATCTCTGCAAGAACAGGTAGGTAAAATTATGAAGAACAGAATCAGGAATGTGAATTATTGGAAGAAGATTTCTTTAGGAATGCAGCATTTCAATGTGACATTATGTCCTATCAAGATGACTGGAATATTTCTTTGCAAGGTAAAACTAATAAGTCTGTGTACAATATGTGGCAAAAAAATCCAAGCATTTTGAAAACTATCTCAAAATACCTCTTCAAAAGGAAGTTTCAGATGAACCTTTTCCCAAATTAGCAAAGGCCATTGATGAGCAGGATGATATATGTGAATCATTTAAAGAATATGCAGCTATTGTAGCCCTGTTAATTGGAGAATACAATGAAAGGTTCACTGACTTTGGGAATCATGACATCACACTCAAAATAGCATTTCAGCCTCACCTAGTTGATATCACCAAGGCACCTAAAGAACTACAGATGGACTTGATTGAGCTTTCAGTAGATGACATTTTATAGTCATTGTTTGATGCTAAGAAAGATCCAATTGAAATATGGAAAAATGTAGTAGAACACCATTGTCAACATGCCCGAAAAACGCTTTCTTGCTTTTCAACCACTTAATGCTGCAAATCTACATTTCCTGCCTAACCCAAATCAAGATGCTTTTAAGGTCACAAATGATGGTACCCATCTAGAGGATCAACTAAAACTTCAGAACTCTATACTGCAACCAAATATTCACAAAGCTTTCCAACAAAAAGCTGACAGAACAAAGTCATTAAAATGTTAGTTAATTTTAAAATTAACAAATAGTTTTTTTAAAATTAACTACATAGTAGTTGGATTTTTGCAAAATGATGTACATTTTCAAGTATATCTAATTGAAGTTTCTTGAATGTGGCCTTATTTGATTATAGCTAAATTAAAGTGGCCTTCCAACATGAAAAGGTTCCCTACCCTTGTACTAGGGTATAACCATGGTTAATATGCTCTTAGGCAGTAAAAGACTTATTCCTCACTTCTTGGAAATTCAGCTACATAAACTCTTTTTCCTAGGGCACTGAGTATAGTAGAAGATCTGAAATTCTTAAGTGGTAAAAGAATGTTGCGTAAGTTGTTTAGAATTTTTAATTTAAATGACTGCTTTTTTCTGCATTTTCTGGGAGATTCTAGGAAATTGGGCCTCTGGTTAAAAGTGTGAGAGGAGGCATATATACACTTAGATTGGAAGAGGAAGAGGTGTCTCAAACAATGGGAAAAAGCCCTGAGGTGTACAGGGGACTCTAGCAGTGTCATGTCTCAGTTATGTACTCTTTTTTTGTGGTTACTAATGAACTTAAAAGCTTTTCTCACTGTGAATATTAAAAAAGTTTTATATAATTAACAGTGGCAAAGCCCAGAAATGGTACTTAACTCTATTATGCAGAGTATTAAAAAAATGTGTTTTCATATGCTTAGGACTATCTGCTTTTGCCAGCTGCATGACTGGTACATTACTCCAGCCCAGGGTGGAATAAATATGACTAATCCTGGAAAAAGAGTAACTTTTTCAGTCAATTTCATGGCTTCTTCATTTCTAGCTTAACTCTTTTTTGTGTGGTTTCCTCATTAGTTCATGTCTGCATCTACTTTCTACATATAAGGATGAAATTAATGATTCTCCCCTTAAAGAACTCCTGGTCTTATGGGAGGACAGCTGTGAACCCATCAAGGGAGATTACAAGACTGAATACCCCTGGGTTCTGTTAGAAGTACAAGCAAAATGCTAAGTGGCAGGGTTCTTAGAGGGGAGAAAACCAGGGTCAGTCTGGGTTTTTTTTTACCTCCAGATAATTCTGGAGGTCGAGTGAACGATAAATTGGAGAGATGATAGACTAGTTTGGATGTTGTGGAGAGGGAAGTGGAAATGCAGGGGCAGATATGAAAGATAGGGACTTCATAACTTGACAACGAATTGAAGATGGAACGAGAGGAAGTTGCTGTAAATGACTCCATGATTTCTGTTGTGGTTGACTAAAAGGATGTGATGATCAGAAAGAGCTTGACATAGGGAAGAGGAAAATTGTGATATGATATCACAGGGTGATGTGTTTGATTTTGGTCCTGTCCCCTGGGATGTTGGCAGCATAACCAAATGGGGATAATTGTGATAGGATAATGGGTGATGTTTTTGATTTGGGTCCTGTCCCCCGGGATGTTGGCAGCATAACCAAATGGGGATATCTATTTGGCAGTTGGAAATTAATGTCTGGTCTACTGATAGTTAAATTTCTAGGAGTAAGAGATTAATTGGTGCTGAGGCTGAACACTGACAGCTTTTTGGGTGTCCCCTGGGATGTTGGCAGCATAACCAAATGGGGATATCCATTTGGCAGTTGGAAATTAATGTCTGGTCTACTGGTAGTTAATAGTTAAATTTCTAGGAGTAAGAGATTAATTGGTGCTGAGGCTGAACACTGACAGCTCTTTGGGTGAAGTCATCATGCAGGTGTTTTCCTTATGGTGTGGTGGTGGTGGTAGTGTGTGTGTATCTGAATGGATTGTTCGTGTTTAAAGCCTCAGATTTCACCTTAGAGCAGGGCAGTGTCACAGCACTGAGTGGCTGTGCCTTCATGACAGCCATCGTGGGATCTGAGTGGCAGTGCTCTCTTTAGGTAAGGCATGAGCTTTCCAGCTGGACACAGGTCGCAGTGGGCTTTATCATTCATTTAAATTTCCTTTTGGCCTCTGTGGACATTAGAGTTTTTGCCCCATGGTCCAAGGGGCTAAGAATGGAAGAAGGGCAAATGAGTGTTTAAAGTGTGAGTGGGGGAAGAGGACCTAGTGACAGAGTGAATGTGGGGCTGGAAGTCTTCGGAGAAGCCAAGCAGGAGACGAGCTCTAAGAAGCCAAGGATGAACTCTTTGCAGGGTTTGGGTCAGGATTGGGCAGTGAGCAGTTTTATTGACTTTTCAGAGAGCAGACTCATTGGAGTGTAAGGACGCAGACCAGGCTCAGGGATAAGTAGGAACTAGAGCTGCGGAAAGTTAGGAGATTCTTCCAGAAGGTTAAGAGCTGAGTTATGGATTTTTTTTTTTAGGCTGGGCTGGAAACTTGCACTTGCTTGTAGGCTGAGGAGAAGCTGTAATGAAAAAGAAATAATTAAAATAAAGATCTGAGGGCCCTTGCAGAAGTCCAGCTGGGATGAGAATTAAAGACCGTAGTGATGGGATTGATGAGCCTTAGAAAGAGGTAGGGACATTTTTTCCTTAGAGGCAAGAGGTGAGGAAATGGGGAGAAATTTTGAGGAAAAGAAGAAAAATTCCAAGAGGTCTCCTCTGAATCTCAGTGATATGGCACCAGAGCCCCCAGTAAACATTTATGGGTGCCAACAAGCTGGTCCAATGGTGGGTGAAGATGCCATTCCTTTTCAGTTCCCTCCTAGAAAGGGAAAAGAAGTAGAATAATGCCTACCACACACTGGGGATTGTTTGAAGTGTACATGTGTATGTATGTGTATATCCATATTTATTTAATTCTTCTACCAACCCAAGATGGGTGTTCCTGTTTGTTTCAGATAAGGTAAGTGGAGAGCAGCAGGTTTCTACTCTTCTATCAGCATGGATTGGCATGGAGCATCACATTTCTACCTGTTGCTTGATTGGCTGCACTGTAAGGGTAATGCCTTTGCCCTGAGGTGCCACTTGGGTCAGATCTTTGCCTTTTCTCCCTGACCACAGAGTGACCACTCAGTGTCCCCTAAGCAGAACTTGCAGACCATCCTCACTCAGCTGAAACAAGAGTGTGCAGAGCTGCAGAAGACCATAGAGAGTGTCCAGCCTCTCTCCTTCTATAGGAGGAAATGGAGATCTGGAGACAGGAGAGTGTCCAGTGACATTTTATAGATGACTTATAAAATATCATTTACTGAGAGCTCAATCAAGTCCATCTGTAGTTCTTTAGGCGCCTTAGTGATATCAACTAGGGGAGGCTGAAATGCTATTTTGAGTGTGATGTCATGATTCCCAAAGTCAGCGAACCTTTCGTTGTATTCTCCAATTAATAGGGCTACAACAGCTGCGTATTCTTCAGATGATTTGCATATATCATCCTGCTCATCAATGACCTTTGCTAACTTGGGAAAAGGTTCATCTGAAACTTCCTTTTGAAGAGGTATTTTGAGATAGTTTTCAAAATAGTCTCAACAGCCAGTGAGAGGCACAGTGGGTGTCAGGGCCTCTGCCCTTCCAGCCATTGTCCCACTGCCCTACGTTGCCTGCCCTCCAAGTCCACTGGAGAGTGATTAGGAGATGGAAATATACCTGGAGTTACACTTCGGCTTCTGGCTGACCCTCTGAGTAAATTTGGCTTTATCCTTTGTGAATCTGTAGAAAGGACGAGACAGTAGGAACACTGTTTTCTCACTTTCCTTTCCCCAGGATAGTGCGTGGCTGTCTAATTACACGGTAACCTGCATCCTTGCTTCCCCCACTTTTTCAGAATCTGGCTGGAATTCTGAAATTCCTGCTGACCTTAATTTAGTCTCTACCGAATTCTTCCTGTTCTGGCAATTAAGTTTTTAGGTGTATTTAGCATTAATATTTAATTGAAATTAGCTAATCTTTAATGGGTTTTCCTAGTCACTGCCCTTGCCCTAGCTCATCCATTTAGAACATGTTATTGGGCCTTACAGATCATTTCTACCTCTGGTAATTTTTTTTTCTTCCTGAGACAGAGTCTTACTCTGTTGCCAACCTAGAGTGCCATGGCATCAGCAACCTCACAGCAACCTCAAACTCCTGGGCTCAAGAGATCCTTCTTCCTCAGCCTCCTGAGTAGCTGGGACTACAGACATGCACCACCACACCTGGCTCATTTTTTCTATTTTTAGTAGAGGTGGGGTCTTCCTCTTGCTCAGGCTGGTCTCAAACTCCTGAGCTCAAGCGATCCTCCTGCCTCGGCCTCCCAGAGTGCTAATGTTACAGGCATGAGCCACTGCACCTGGCTGATAATTTTCTGATAATACAGTGCTTCCTTGGGGCCTCTCCAACTCTGTTGGCGTTGGTGGCAACTTCAGAGACAGCCAGTCTTGAGTCCCTTACCTTAGAGATAAGGAGATTCAGATAGTTGTGATTTTCTTGTCTGAGGCCATGCAGCTAATTAGAAGCAGAGTCCAGAGCAGGACTAGTGCTCTCCCTACACCCTCTGTTTGTGCTGCGGGCCCTCTCTGCTTCTCTCCATTGGGAGCAAGTGAGGGAGTAATTTTCATTCCTGTGTTGCAGTTGAGGCAACATTTGTTACTTGTTAAATATAAAATAGGTGATTTGAATGTCATCTTTTTATTCTATGAGGAATCCACAAATGAATAAGAAGCCAGACTTGCCAGGCCCTCTGAATGGGTAAGAGGTAACAGTAACATGTAGCAAAGTCTTACCATTAACGGTGGATATTGCAACTGTAGTTGGGGGTTTGTGCTCATCATGTAGTATGAGGCTTTCATTCCTCTCCATCCTCCTCTCCCTTTAGCTGCCTGTGTGGTGCACATAATCAAGATTCTTAAGTTAGCTGTTAAATAGTTCTTTTGGTTTGCTTCCAGTTCTAAATATTAAGCAAGCAACTATATTGGGAAAAGTTTAATGACGAAGGCTGATATTTTCTTTTATAGTGTTTATACCTATAAGAATGAACAAGGGAGTCCCAGTTTATTTTCTGTATGAACCCAATAGTTTCTCTATGCTTTTTGCATGTTGCATCTGATGCTCATGGTGACTATGAGGTAGGTATACGGTCTTTCCATCATAAGCAAGGAGAGAGGGGCTCAGAAAAGCCCAGGAGCTTGTAAAATTGCAGTTTTATTTACTGAAGGGCACAGCCAGACCATGTCCTCAGTGTAAGCCAGAATCCTTTCTGTTTATCATACTGCATTATATATACTGCATTATCTACTTGGTTGCTAAGTAGATAATGCGTGCTTCTTGGACTCTGTCTTCTTTCTGTCTGCCCAAGGTTTGATTAAACTTTTTTTTTTTTTCTGAAACAATTTCATAGGTTGATGTTCTTAAGGCAACAGCACTCCCTCTATTGAAACAGTTTGGGATTGATGGTGAATCATTTGAGCTAAAGGTAAGAACATATGAACTATTAACTGTATCTGTGTAAAACATTTTCTTATCAACTCATTGGAAGAGCTGTGTGAGTCACTGTGTGTGTGTTTCACATTTGAAATCACCATTTTTTAGAAGACCCTCAGGGCTCATGAACCAAACACTACAGACTTTGAACTAAAAGGGACTCTTTAGTACTGATAATAGTAGCCAACAATTATGTTGTACTTAATTTGTGATGGGGCTGTTGTAAGCATTTCACATACATTAACTCCTTTTCTTCTCACTATAAACTCTGTGTCACTCAGCTAATTAGTAGTGGAGGTAGGATTTGGGCATATTACCTCTCTGATCTAAATGATCCTAGATATAGTTTGTGTTTAGGGGCTCCCAACCAGGATGTACTCAAGAATTTTCTGTATTTGCAAAACCTAGTAGAAGTAATTTAAGCATCTGTTTGTTATTGAAAGGAATTATATCGATCTAGTGTGGTTTAGCATCTGTGCCTTTTAAATTGATGTTTTTAAACAGAGGAAAAGACTTTACTTTTATTTAATAATGTGGAGTTTTGATAGATCAGTTGCATAGTAGGAGAAAAAGGGATTCCTGATGGCTAAGAAATGGGATCAGCTGATGAATGAGGCCAGTTTCTCATTTTAAGGATGAAGAAACAGGCCCTCGTGGTGAAATGATTGGCTCAGGGTTATAGGTGACACAGATGAGAGGCAGAGCCACTTGGGCAATCTACTTTGACTTGGACGTGCTGCTGAGCACGTGCCCTCTTGGAGCTAACAGAAGGTGCTGTTGGTCTCGAAGGGATTGACAAGTTGACTATGAAAGAACTGTCTGTCTTGTGAGGAAGAGCCTGTTGGTGTAAGCCTCCCTGGGTTGGGTGTCAGGGTAATCCACCGGTTTGCTGAGTTCTGGCCTCATCTTTCTCACCATGTGCAGATTGTGCGACGGGGAATGCCTCCTGGAGGAGGAGGCGAAGTGGTTTTCTCATGTCCTATACGGAAGGTCCTGAAGCCCATTCAGCTCACAGATCCAGGAAAAATCAAACGTATCAGAGGAATGGCGTATCCTTTGTGTTTGGTTTAGATTTCTTATTTTTTTCTTGCCTTACTAATAAGATAAGAATGACTGGCCGCTTTACTTCTTCCCAAGGTTATTTACATTTTAAACTATTAATACAGTCTTGGAAAAGCCTTAACAATGAAGTTGTAATTGTTGGCTGAGATATGATGTTTTATTATCCATCTCACCATGACTAGATTGATTGAGTCACTCATTTTTTTTTTTTTTTTTTTTCAGTTAATACTTAAGCAATGCCTCCCGTATATGCGATGCCTTCTTGAGGGCTCTGGTTCGGGGGCCACAAATGCACTGCAGTCCCTGCCTCGGAAGAGTATATCATCCAGTGGAGGAAAAAAATACGCAAATACATAGTTCTGATATTACTTACAAAATGATGCAATGGGTCAGGAGGGCTAAGAGTAGAAAGTGACCAGTTTTGTCTGGATGATGTAGGAGGGCTAGAATGATAATAATGAAAGATTTCTACTATTAAGTACTTGCTCTGCATGTACCTCAATAATCACTTTACATACCTTATTTTTAAGCCTCAGAATAATTCTGAGTTCACTTACATCCTATCTTACAAATAGGGAAACTGAGGCATCAGGAACCTTGTCTGTTTAACTCTGGAACCCAGGCCTCTAGCCCTGCTTTTTCTTATAGAATGGAGCCATGAAGAATAGAGGCTTGCAAGGCTTGTGAAATGGAGCAAGAAAGGAGGGGTGCCTGCACAGATGTGACAGTGCACAGTGGCTCTGGGGAGTGGCCAGTAATGTCTTGTGGCCAGAATTCGGGTTGGTGGGTGACATTTGGTGGTAGGAGATGGGGCATGAAGACAGGCAGGAGCCAGTGAAGAGCTGAAAGTAGCTGGAATTAGCTACCACATAGAGGGCCAAGAGAGGAGGTGGAAGCCTGAGAAGCCACCAAAATCTGAAAGCAAGACCAAAGTTAGGAGGAAAGTCAGAGAGTTGAGAAGAGAATCAAGGAAGCACAGCTTCCCACATCAGCACTGTAAAGGGCCTGAGGAGTGAGCCTCAGGCTGGGAGAAAGCTGAGTGCCCAGGCTGCCACTCATGCCCCCAGGAAGAGCTCTTTCCAGAGGGTGGTGGAGACCATGCCCAGGTGACCAGTTCTGGATCATGGAGCGAATGAGAGGAAATTGTGATGTGTGGGAGCCACTCTTTCCAGAATCTTGACAGTGAAGACAGGGAGAAAGAACGATGAGATGGTAACTTGATGAAGAGAGAGTGGGGAAGATTCCCTCCCTTTTGAAAAAAAGTAATGATTTGAGTGTTTTCATAGGTTGGTTAAAGTGGACTTAAATAGGAGAGAGGGATACTGGTGGAGCAAGGTAACACGGTGACTGAAAGCCAAGGTGCTGGAGTCAGATAGACGTGGATTGTGATGCTGGCTCTGCCATTTCCTAACAGGGGCATTTTGGCCCCAAGTGCTGGTTGCCTCCTGTATCACTGGGCCTGTTACACCTGCGGTGTGGCGTGTAGAGAATGTTACATGAGGTTGGGTGTGGTCATATAGTAGGAGGCACTGAGAGTGTTAAAAATAATCCATTTTTCATCACATGTAACAATATGGTGTATAAATGGTTCGCCTTTATGTTGTGACTCAAAGAAAGGCAGGCTTCGAGATGATTTTTCTTTTGACACTCATTTAATTCATGCAAAACCCCATCTATCCAGCTTCTTTACCTTGCCAATTTGTTTCAAATGGTCCAATATTCTTGGAGCAGTAATGTCAAACTTGGCCTCTAATTCACACGTAGGTTGAGATGGATTTGCTTCCACTACAGCTTTCAGCTCATCATTATGCACCTTGGTCTCAGGTCATTCACGTGGCTCATTTTCAAGATTAAAATTACCAGAATGGAACTGCTCTAACTGTCAACATACTGTGTATTCATTAGCCACAACCTTCCCAAACACTTTGTTGATATTTTGAGCTGTCTGCGCTGCATTGGTTCCGTAACAGAACTCATATTCAAAAATAACACAGATTTTTGACTTATCCATGGTTTTACAAAAATTGCTCTAAAAAAATAAGAAAGATAATCACAAGCCAAAATGTGCCTTTGAAATAGTAAGGATGTACCTTCACAATAAAAACAAAAACGATTTGTCAAACTGAAATGTCAGAGACTCAGTACTTAAGGAAATCAGATATTCATACTCACTAACCTGATAGATATGTGTCTTGTCTAGGACAAGAGATTGTGTTTAGGAAATTCTGTTTTGGGATTTCAGATATTAAAAGTGGTAAAGTCTTAGGTGCTGACATGATCCTGGTGGGGACAGGTGTTGGAGCCTAGGGAGCTGGATGGTGTCTCCTCGTGAGAGCGTGACAAGGGAGGTAGGCCAGGATGCCTGCATCTTAGGGTGGGAGAGCGGATGCTTAAAGTCAGTTTTGTATTTCTCAGGAGGTTTGGGATGGTCTTACTTGGAGAAAAAGAAGTGTAGTGTGGACTGACTTTTCAGAAGCCTTGATTAGCTTGAACAGTAAGTGGTGAAGGACATGGAGTGGGGTAGGCGGTACAGCTGCAAGTGGAGAGAGTAGTAGTTGAGATAAAGGATCAAACTTAAGGTGCTGCTTGAAGTTCTTTGCAGGGATTATAAGAGCAGAGGAGTATGAATAAAGCTTGCCTCCTGGATTGTGCTCTGTTCTCTGCATGGCTGTCTGGGAGCCCACCTAAGGGCCAAGCCATGTATGTACCAGGAGAGAGTGGACAGGAAGAGAAATGGTTCCTGTTCTGAGAGCCCTCAGCTTGATGGATTGTTAAATTGACCCTGTGATTTCCTAAGGTGACGTTCAATTCTAATATTCTCCAATTCTGAGAAGTTGGAACAAGGTCAATGAGAAGCCTAAAAGAGATGGAAATATAATGTAAATAGGAGTGTTTTGTTTTTTTTTTTAAAACAAACAAACCAGATTTGTCTTTTCTACTTGATCGGCGTCAGTTATGCATAGATCGATTTCATTCTTTCTTAACAGTCACATTGCTTCCATCATATAAAGAACCCCAAATCAAACCCTGTTAATGGCCATTGAGTTGTTTTCTATAAAAATGCTGGTTAATGGCCTTGTACATGAAATCCTACATACTTATAGGACTATTTCAGGTTTTTTTTCTCATTTGTGATGTGTTTCCTTAATGCTGTTTTGCAGCAGTGAACGCAGCTTGGAATCCAGTCTCTGTAATATGGAAATGTGATTTCCGGCATTGTGCTCTCTTTTGCCACAATCTTGTCATAACAACGTGGGTTTCACGGAGGCTGTTAAAATTGGGGTCCCCAGTACTCTCTGGATGTGCAAATGCTTCGTGAGCAGTGCTTTGATGAGGATGCTGGCAAAAAGAGCTCTGGTGTCCCGGCACCCTGGGTGTAACTTTGTTCTTCCTTGACTTATGTTTTTTGAACCTTCCCTGAGTAGAACCTGAGCCAGGAAGACACTCGTGTGATCCCAAGTCCCTCCCTTCCTTGAGGCAGGGGGACAGGACACCTAAACCATCCCCAGTATATCTCTGACTTACAGAGGCTTCGTCCTAACTCCCCTGGAAAGTTGACACAGCGCCTTGCTCAGATCCCTGTCTGTAAACCAAACATTCCAGCCACTGGTCTCCAGAGCTGCCCATTTAACAAACACCTCAAAGGAATGTGGGTTTGAATGGAGATTGCCTTCTTTGCCAGTTTTGAGGCCTGGGAAAAAAGCGCTGCCTTTGGAAAAAGCTTTATTTTGTTGGTTTGTGGTTTTTTACAGGCAAGGCTGGTTGACTGCTGAGCTGAGCTTGGAGGTTGTATTCCTCCTAGGAGGGCTCAGGTTGGGAGAACTGGCTCCCCTCTCCTGTGTGCATTTGTGGTTTTAACTGAGTTACTGCCCAAAGCACATCTTTTCCCTCTTGCATTCTCCATGATGACCTACTGGCCAGGGCCTGGGAGGGAGCTGGTGTGGGTTCCTGCCAGCAGCTGTGACTAGACAGTAGTTACCTTTTATTTAATGCCACCCACGCTGATTCTCCTTCCTGCCTGATGTGGGGCGACGGAGAACGGAGCACTCTGTTTTAGTTTTGTGGTGCTGTCCCAGTAGCTTATGATTTGGTACATAAAGTGAAGAAGCTGGGGTAAAGGCAGACGAGGAGGTGAGTTGGAATTTGTGGGATGATCTGGTTTCCTTCTCTTGACTATAGGGAGGGTACTTTGAGAATCAATCAGTCTCTCTCTCTCTCTCTTTCTCTCTCTCTCTCTCTCTCTCTCTCTCTCTCTCTCTCTCAACACCACCACACACACAAACACACACACACACCCCTCTTAGCCCTCTCTTTCCTGGAACACTAGGGTGGATGAAGGGTGGTGGGAGTCCCATGTGGACTGTAGCTATGAACTTGTCTCTTGGGTATTGGTTCTTAATGTTGATGAATGGGCTTTAGGAGGTTCACAACACCTTGAAATTTTCTGCAAAATTGTGAGGGCACATATGTTTCTCAGGAGAGGGTCCATAGCTTTCATCAGATTCTCAGAGGGCTCTCTGATTCCTGAAAGGATAGGAACCTCTGCTTTGGGGTTTGAATCTTGGACTGATAAGAAAAGCAATAGCTGACATTTGCTGGGCTCCTACCGCACACCTGGCTCTAATCACTTTAATTAACATTTTATTTCATTTGTGTCTCCAAACTCGATGGGGGAAGTATTATGATTATTCTTTGTTTACTGGTAAGGACGTGGAGGCATAGAGCAGTTAGCACACTTGACCCAGAATGATGCAGTTTGCTGGAGCTGGAGCTTGAACACAGATAGTCTGATTCTGGAACTCAGGTTCTTAGCCATCCCTCAGTAGGGCCTCCACGCCAAGCCAAATGAGATGGCTCTAAGTAACTCAATGTCTCTGCTTTAAAGCTCCTTTGCCTTCTCTATTTTGCTGCCTGAATTCTAGTATAGGCTTCCATTGGCCCTGAATTGGTCCTGTTACCCTCCCAGTTTCCATCTCTGGAGGGGCAAGAGGAAGACGATGTTTTCTGGGAGTCAGATCTGTTTAATTTTGAGCAAGTATCTTAGTTTTGTGTCTTAGTTGTCCTTAGTGTAGCCCTAGAACTAAGAATCATGGCCCTTGCCACAGGGTTGCTGTGAGTACAAAATCAAGTGATAATGTATTGGCAGCCATGAATGCTGTGGGATTATATGTTAGGACAGTGACATCTCCTGTGCTGTCCTGGGGAGAGTGGGCAGCCTCAGAAGGGTAGCACCAACTCAGTCCAAAGGGTATGAGACATGGGACTGTTTGTCTAAGCTGTCTGTGTTCAAAAGTACGTTCTGGACCAAAGAGGTGGTGATGTAACTGGGCTCTGTGTGTGTATTGAAAAATCCCTCTTTGCTCTTTCCTCATTTCAGGTTTGTCCTTTAATTCAAGCCAAATATTTATTGAGCATTTCTGAGTACAAAAGTAGTGTATTAGAGACTTATGAGGGATACAGAAGTAAAGCCCCTGCCCTTATGGAGTGTGTGGTCTCGTTGAAGAGTAGGAACAAAGTGTGTCTGTGAAGAGAGGTGCATGGTAAGTTCAAGTGGAGACCACAGTTGGGTGCTGGCTGGAGGGTTTCAGGGGACAGAGGGAACTTGATGCTGGAAGAAACGGGGAGGGCAGCTCAGGTTGAAGAGTTTGGACAATTTGGCTGGGTGGAGGGGCTGATGGGGCTGAGATGGGGATGGACATACTCAGCCAGAGTGGGGGCTCCGACAGCAGGATCTGGGAGGGTCACCAGTCACTGTAAGATTCTCATCAGCATAGGATTGATCTTTTAGTGGAGTGTGCAGGACAGGCCCAAAAGGGAGCTAGATGCCAGGTCAGGTTTCTTTCATGGTCTCTGAGCATTTTGTTTCTACAGCTCAAATGAAAATTAAATTTATATTGACAGTAATTCTTGAACAGTCGGACTGGGAGGTACAGATCCCATACCTTATTTTGCCTGTTGGACTTGCCACGTGGGGTTTGTATCAGGGTTATTGCTCCATTTCTTTAGTGCCACATGTACAACCAGCTCTTGACCATACATTGCACATTGAAAGAACACAGTACATACTTATTTTTTCTTTGACATGTGGGGATGGGGAGAGCCAGCCTCTGTTATAAAGTCTAATTTTAGGTAATAGTTTCTGTCTCCTCAAGCTCGAGCCCTTTCACTTGAGTTACTAATGTCTTCCTCCTTTCTTTTCTGGGGTGCCCTGTTGTAGGAGTACTAATTATTGGCATTTTGACCATAAGGAAGCAGGTGTAAGGAGGCTATTTCATCCACAAGTGGAGTAATTAATTCTTAAATAATAGAAAATAGGCTCTATAAATTAGGAATACCTGTTTAGTTCTTTATAAATAGCAGCCACCCTGTTCTTTCACGGCACATTTTTTGCTTCCTTTTTCAGCATACCAGGGGGCAGATTGGGACTGTCCCAGCTTAACCCCAGTGTGGTGTCTTTTCTGGCATTAGGTTCTAAGGGTGGGTGGTTTGGGTGGGAAGTCAGGGCCAGGGTTGAGGAACTCTATATTTTCTGCTTTCTGCATCATTTGGATTTTTTTCACCATGACCATGTAAGCCTAATATAAGTGTAGTGAAAAAAAATTTCAGTACTATTATAAAGATACTATAAAGTAAAGTAATTAATACAATTGGAAGTCCCAGTTTGTTATTACAGTTTCACGGATGTTTGCCAGCTTTATAACTGACTTTTCTCTGTCCTGGAGTCCAAGCAGAATGACATCCTTAACTCTAGGTTGTAGGTACTCCGTGCGTGTGTCACCTCAGATGGCGAACCGGATTGTGGATTCTGCGAGGAGCATCCTGAACAAGTTCATACCCGACATCTATATTTACACAGACCACATGAAGGGCGTCAACTCTGGGAAGTAAGTCTGCATTTTTGGAGTCTAGTTCTGCAGCTACCCTAGCCTTTTTCATATGTCTGTTCTAGTTGAAGTCATAACTGCCAGCTCTGAGGTTGGGCAGCCAAAGGAAGAACAATTTTAGAATTAATTTCCTTCTGACTTATTCCTGTTGTCAGCAACCGGCATTTCTTGAGTGCCTGTTGCATGGAAAGCATCCCGGTGGCTAGTGCCGAAAGCTGAGGGTTTAGTTCCTAGCTTTTGGGAATTAAAAACTATCTATTAATAAATAGTACTTCAAGCTTTAAATCCCATCTGCATATTTGCCTGAAATCTGGGGGTACAAAAGAGAAAAAAGAAAAAGAAAAAGAAATCCCATCTATACTTTGTTCCAACAAAAAATTTAACAGGTTCTTCAACCCTGAGTAAATAACAGTATAGGGTTAAAATCCTTTGCTATCTAAGTGAATGTCAGCATCTCTCTCTATCTGTGGAAACAACACACCTAAATCCAGAGAAAGTTGTTATTGCAGATTTGAATTTTGTTTAGTTAAATCCTTTGCTTTTCTAAAAAATAAAAAACTAAGTAAAAATTTTACAAATTAGAAAAAAATTTAAGGAAAATAAAAGAAATAAAACCAAAATAGAAAAAAAGTGATGATCTATATAATGAAAATGCCTGTTTTAGGCCTTCCTTATGTATTTAGAAACCAGGAAGTCATGGGAGCTACTGAAACCACTTTTTTTAGTTGTGAAAATGTTAAATATACAGACACATTTAAAGAACAGTATAGTGAACACCTGTTTATATTCTTACTAGCTATAGTTAACAATGGATATTTTGCCAAATTTTCTTTACTTGTTTGTGTGTTTTCTTTCTTAATGTTTTTTGCTGAACAACTTTAATTTGAATGATGGCATCATTACACTTTGAATCTGAAGTTTATAGTTTATGCCTCCTAAAAATAAGAGTATCAGAGTCTGGGGTTAAGTGTTGTGGGTTAAGAAGTCAGCTTTTTCCTATGTGGTATCACAGCTGACCCTTTTTTACACAGTTGTTCCACCTGTGGTTTCTTTTAACTTCCGCAAAAAGAAGAGAAGAGAGTAGAGGAGGAGAGAGTGAGTGTTTTATGGGATCTTTGACCTTCATAAGGCCCAATGGAGAAATGAAGGTGATTTTAGAAATGCGGTGGGGCTCATAGTCCGAAGCAATGAAGGTGGTGGTGTCAGAGGTTAGGGTTGGGAAAGGGTTTGTGTGCAAAGCTGGCCCCTCTGAGGGTTGGAAAGGTCAATCATGGTCCAGAACCTTCGATTAAATGGGTAACTCACTGCACCCCCTTCCCTTGGCAGGCATTATTAACCCCTGACTGCATAGGCAGTTGAATTTTATTTTTAAGAAATTAAGGACTGACCAGTATAATTTTTCCATATAGTGAGCCCACACAGTACCTTTGAAACATCACTAATTTTACACATAGTTTTTCTGAAACAGATATTTTGGCTAGTCTGCTGGACACATAGAAGGCATTTCATGACCATAAATTGTGTTAAAGGAGGAAGGTCAGTATTGTGACAGTATGTACATTGGACTGCTGGGAAGGCTGCTGTACCTTTCATGATGACATTTTTACTTAAAAGCCATTGGGCAAAGTAGATTTGTGGTGTCAGGTTTTAAAATTTTGTGGAGAGGTGCTTGTTTCATTGTTTATGGACTGATTTTCTTTTGTGGCCAAACTGGTTGTCACTAGAGTTTGTGAGGGCAGGAAGTCTGGTGTTTACCATGATGTCCCCGGTTCCTGACCCGTGGAAGCATGGTGTTTGTCGGATGCATGAACGAATGCGTCGGTGATGGTCCTGGGCAAGAAGGGTGTTAGGTTCTGGCTGTTGGGTGCTGGAAACACAATAGGAGAGAACATGGTGCCAGCTCATTGATAATATAATTGAAGTCTAAGTTTAGAGCTGTCCCTTGGGGACAAAAACGTAAAGGTGTATCTTTTCCAGTCCCTTTCTGGCTTGTGTGGCATTTTTCCTTATGAGGGCAAAAGCTTGATGTTTTTCGGGAAGATCTGGTCAGGTGGTTTCCAGGCCTTTCGTACCTCCTGAGTTGGTATAGCTGAGGGTCGAGTCAGCGCTGTGGCGGGGAACTTGTGTGGGCTTTGGAATCTGGAAGATCTCTGTTTGAAGCTCACGTTCTAGCTGTGTGGACCTGGTGCAGGTTGCTTCATTTCTCCGTTTCCTCATTTGTAAAATAAAGACAGTGATATCTACTCTACAGAGATATAGTATCACAAATTCTATTTGCAAAGCCCCTAGCTCAGTAATTGGCAGAAAGTAGGTACTCAGTATCTGGTAGCCCTTGTTAATGTTATCTTATACTGTTGATTGTTATGACCTCTCACAGTATGAGCATGTACAGTGTAGGAAATGGGGGAAGGGAGGGCTAATAGGAAAAGCAATTCGAACTCTCATCTCTTTTGTTTCTGCCTTCTGTGCCCTCACCAAGGCCCTCACTAAGTCATCCATGTCTGCAGTGTAAGCTAATGGCAATGCTATGAGGTTAATGTAGCCAGAAGGAAGCCTTAGAACTTAGAATACAGTGCCACCAAAAAAGTGTCTTCTCTATTTGCTGGTGAGTATAAACCCCTTTTCATTAACCCTACTCAGTGTCTTTGCCTTTGTATCCCCAGGTCTCCGGGCTTTGGGTTGTCACTGGTTGCTGAGACCACCAATGGCACCTTCCTCAGTGCTGAACTGGCCTCCAACCCCCAGGGCCAGGGAACAGCAGTGCTTCCAGAGGACCTCGGCAAGAACTGTGCCAGGCTGCTGCTTGAGGAAATCTACAGGGTATGTCCTCAGCCTCTGCAAGGTCTGGGAGAGGATTGATCAGGAAGTAGTTTGTTGTCTCTCATTCTTACTCCCTGGCAACTTTCTTCCTCTTCCAAGGACTTAAGCCAAAGAGTATAGCATTAATTAGTTTAACAGATTAGTTGAAATAGTAAGTAGAGATTTAGG
Source organism: Mirza zaza (assembly GCA_008750895.1). Classification (NCBI taxonomy): domain Eukaryota; kingdom Metazoa; phylum Chordata; class Mammalia; order Primates; family Cheirogaleidae; genus Mirza; species Mirza zaza. The sequence goes on along the minus strand of VSMD01044885.1, from coordinate 57,134 downwards.
CTCACTGGATCTGACCCTGGTAGGGCAGGTAAGTTTGAATAGGGGCTCTGTACTCTCTATTCACCATTTAGTTGGGAAATCTTAGAGGCAGGAGATGAAATCCTCCTGAAGGAGGAGGTATTTTTTCACAAGTCCTGTGCAGTCAAGGGCTGGCCTCAGATTTTTTGATGCTAAATCAGTTCTGTTTTTCATGCTAAATTTAGTAATTTTTTGAAAGATGGGTAGTAACTAAAAGTTTAGGGGTAAATGATCAGGAGGTTGCCCTGCCAATTACTTAATTCACCAAGTTTGTCATCCAAACATTTGTAAGTGGGGAAAAAAAGGTATGTGATATATGTCAAATAGGTATGTCACATGGTGGGAAAAAAGGTATGTGATATATGATAATATGTCATCCTAAGCCCTTGACTTCTGCAGGTTTTCTTTTCTTTGTCCTGTAGTGGCTGGCAGGCCTTCTCTCTGACTGACCATGGGGACACTTCCATCCCTTTCTAGTAGACCTTGGGAGAATTGGAAGCATCACATTACAGAGCAGTCCAGCAGGAGCCTATGGGCACAGCTACAGTGTGGGTTTCATATCCCCATAAATAGCAGATGATAAAACTCAGGGTGAAAGCACAGCCCACCAGTCTACAACAGGAAAAAGATGCAGCTTGGATTAGGTTATTTGAGTGTTTTTCTTTAGTTGAGATCTACATTAAACCATTTCATTATGCCTGGAAGAAGTTTGTTTTGTTTTAGTCATTAAGAAAATTTCCTTTGTGTATCCATGATCTTTATTATTAAAAAGGGTGAAAATACTTCATTCTTCTCCGAATAATTCTTTTCAGAACTGTGCTATCACGTGATTTGAATGAGTAATAAAAATCCATCCCTTTTAAAGGTGGTGTTTATCAAAGTTTTAAGCCTCTGATCTAATCCCTCCTGTTTTCTTGTCAATCGCCAAGCTCTCTCGATTCTGTCCCAGGCTTTGTGGAACTGCCCTTTTCTTTCCATCCTCGTCACTGCTCCATCCATCGCCTGCCTTCCCACCCTGCCCCACTCCTGCGCTGTGTGTTCTGGCCTTTTGCATCTCCAGAGAGGCGGTTCTTTCCAAATCCCTTGCAACACCCTTTTCAGTCTGAATCTCCGTCTGAAACACTGATCTGATCTCTTCATTCCTGTGCACAGAGACCCTCATTAGTTTTCCACTTTCCTAAGATGAAGTCAGAATTCTTGACCCATTTAGGAAAGCGCCACCTCAGTTTGGCTGCCCACGTTCTCTCTGTTGTACATGCTTCTCCACAGACAGCTCGCAGTGCCTTTCAGGCTGGTTTCCTGGCTGTTCCCTGCTGGCCCTGGGTCATTATTTCCCCCATTGTCCTATTCGTCCTTCCTCTCCTAACCTTGCTTGTCCCTCCAGGACTAGCTCAAGTCCCCACTCCCCAGATCCTCTGGTGTCGGCAAAGTGATGCCTCCTCCCTCTACCCTGCTACCCCACCCCCACCCCTACTACCCCCACTCCCACCTTGGCAGTCTGATAGCACCCATTCCCCACTCCCTCCACAATGTCCTGTACATGGATCGTAACATATTTATTGCATGAAAATATTGGTCTGGCAGATGATAGGAATCAGTTGAGAATAGTGGAATAATAACAGTGACAGGAAGCAGAAACTAAAGAGAACCTGTTTAATTTTAGGCAGTCTTGTGAAAGGGAGCAAGATCTGTAACACAGAATTAGTTTTGTTGATCCTCATATTCTCCATGGGCCAGGTTTTCCTTTTTGGGTGGAAAAGGAACTCTTGTTGTCCTACAATTTGCTGAGCGAGATAAATATTGTTTCCTGTCCTTTATTAACTTAGGTAGTTTAAGGAAGAGCAATACATTTTCGTAAAGGCTAGCGGTAGGATAAAGCCCCTTTTTACAGTATTATCTAGGCTACTAATGAAGTCTGACAGCCAGCGAATGAGTGTCTGCACCTGAGAATTGATTTACACCCTATCCTACATACATTAGAAAGGAGGAGGTGTACCCATATGAACAGTGCTGACTGGTCACCTATCTGTTTAATCTAGCCTTGGATAGTAATGTGCTGTGGTCAGAAACGATTTCTTATTGTGATCTGTGCAAAATATGTAGGAATTCGAAATCATCCTGCTTTTACTATGTATAATTTATAAGTTTAAGTCATTTTAAATAAGGTTATTCCAGAAAGAATGACCAAAAATACAGGCATTTTTAAGGCACAAATTTAAACAGCAGTCATATATGCATCTGATAGAAACAGAATGGCTGGAATGGTTGAGAAAAATCAAGAATGAAAGAAGAAAGGCAGCCAAAGCAATCGTGCTTCAGGAAAAAGTGTTTAAAAAAGAATTCTGTCCTGCTTATTAATTTGGAAGAAAAGGAAGGGGGGAATAATAATTAAATAATAAGAATGGAAGGATTTAAATATAACAGCTCTGCAGTTATAAGGCATGCAAGCAGAGATAGAGAAGTTAATATAGCATGGCAAGCAGTTTCTGAATGTATTTGCATAAGTGTAATAGTAAGACCCTAAAAGCTATTTCATGTCAGATTGACTGTGTTCTATAACAGAACAAATATATAACAAATAAATATAAGTGTCATCTACTTGATCCTTAGGATTAACTATACATTTCCTAGAACTGATTATGCTTTTCTTTGGACTTACATTCAATAAAAATGGCATCCTCTTGCTGCTTTAATTATAAAGGGAGAGTTTCATTTTTCATTAGATTCACTTCAGGAGATTTGAATGTCTATTCATTCGGATAATCTCAGCTATCACAGTTGCTTTAACTGTTAGTTTAATCCCTAAAGTTAGTCGATACAAGGATTACTCTTATAAAATCTATATACTGTTTTATTATTTCCTAACTTTGCAGGCTGCTCTTCTGTGGATTTTGATATTCTGAGTATATATTTCTGGGTTTTTTTCCTTCCTCTCTTTTTTTGTCCGTTTTCTGCTTTGTACAATGATTAATTTGTGTTTACAGGGTGGCTGTGTGGACTCGACCAACCAAAGCCTGGCACTACTGTTCATGACCCTTGGACAGCAGGATGTTTCCAAAGTCCTGCTAGGACCACTCTCTCCCTACACGTAAGTTGCTTTCTTTCAACTTCATTATTCTGTCTAGTTTTAATTTCCTAATTGCACAAAATGACAAAGATGTTGTGTTGTGCATAGCCAGCCACTGTGAACACCTTCTTATATTGATCCTTAAATGAGCCAGCAGTTGTCACTCTTAACATGGTCTTTATTTTTATACACAAGGACTTTTGCTTTCCTTTCTTTCCTCATTCCCATGTGTCATTCCCATGTAACTAACTACATTTGTGTGATATCTGTTAGGCAGTACTTCTTTTGTTTGTGCTTTAGATTCTGTTTCCATTTTGGAGGTAAACAACTGGTTCTGTGTAGCTTGGATTTTGTTATTAGTTTTTGCAATCGCTCTTTTCCCTAGCAGTCTCACTTGCTGTGGCAAAATGGGTAGTCTTTTTGTCCAAGATGATAGGGTATGAGCTGGCTGGGAAAGAAGAAGAAAGGCAGGGTTTGCAGTAATGCTACTGGACAAAGTAGGGAAATGGTAGAAGTGGGCCATTGGATATTAGCAGAAGTTGACTGCTAAGATAGAAAAGCAAGCACTCTCCAAAAAGAACAACTAACCAGATACTTGAATTATAAACAGTACAGCAAAAGAAGCATTTCTTATCTATAGTAAATGAGAAAACTGCCTGTTTGAGTACTAACATTGTGTTCGTGTATGTGCACACATGCACATGCTTATGTACTTAGAGGTCATCATATGGCCATCTGTGGGTGGTGAGCTGGGTGGAGGAAATATTCAGGTAGATATGAGACTGAACTGTCCTTTTTCGGTTATCATGGTACCGATGCTGTATATCTGAAAGGTACAGTACTGTGATAACTGAAGAATGGTGGTGCCATCACATTGAGAAAGGGATGAGGACTGATTTGCAGCAGTGCAGCTTTGGGCCAAGGCTTCGAAGCGTGGAAACCAAGAGCTTGAAAGAGTTTCTTCTGAAGGCTGCTTCTATTTTTTTTTTTTGGTAGTGGTGAGAGGTTCTTTTGCACCAGGAAAATGGAGGAGAATACATTCTATTAGCAATGGGGTGAGACGATAAGCAGGAAACAGGTGGGAACCACATTATCTCCTGATAACTTGTGTAAAGTATTTCACAGGACAGGAAAGCTGTGAGTTGAGTAATCCTAAATGGCGCGCTAACATCAGTAGTCAACATTGCTAAAGTAGACGTGGTAGCTAGCTAGCTTGGAGAGGAGGCGAGGGCTGGAAGTCCAGCACCCTAGCTGCGGAGATTCACTTCCCTTAGAGAGTTTGCTAGAAGCAGCCAACAGCTGTGTGACCACCACGGCCCTGCCAGCTTGTCAACTGGTGTCGTTGCTGCCGTTTTCCCAGGCCTTGCTTCAGGGCTCCAGAAGACCTGACCACTCACACAGCATGAGGCTTCGTCTCAAAATGTGTGTGGTCCTGGGGCAGGGGGTTTGGCAGAACATTATGTGAAAAGTGGAATATATATTTTTGTTTTTCCTTGATACTTTTTTTGTGTGTGTGTTTGTACTTTTGGAGATTTTTTTCAATTTGGCTCCAGGGCCTGCTTTTCAAGTTGGCAGCTTTGCTGGAGATGGTCAAGATGTGACTGGACATTTTAAAAAGTTCCTGTGTCCTCTTCAATACACTCCTTCACCAAACATTAATTGCAGTGTCTTGTCTTTTGGAAACATTGCCTAAAATTACTGGATCTCCTGGGAAAACAAAGTGATCTGCTCTGAATGGAGCTTTAAAAGAGGAGGACAAATTGTAAGATGATGTATTTTGAGGCTTGGGGTTGCGGCTTAGAGACATTCTCTTTTTCTAGATTGTCTGCCTCCCAGGGCTTCAGGCAAAGGGGTCTGCGAGGGAGTGGGAAAGGGCAGCCTCCTTTCTTTTTGGTAAGCTAGCACCGGAGGGTTAAGGGAGTTTATTTTCAAGACAGCTGAATCCGTTTGGGACTGTTTCTGCCCTTAATCAATGTGGAAGGGTCCAGAGGCCCAAAGTGATCAAGGGTGAAGGTGGGACCCAGCAGACAAAGTTAACATTGTATTTGTGAGTACAGTTGAGGGCCAAAAACGGACAGAATCCATAGCAGGACCATCGTGGCAGGGGAACAGTTGATTCTGATTGGATTCAAGAGCTTTGGAGACCAGATTATCACATTTATTTTTATATGCAGTTAAAGTCATAGAAACCTGTTTTGTGAAACCTCAAATTTCTAAAGTAAACCAGAAGCAAGACCCTCCTTGGTTTAAAAAAATGTATTTCTTCTGGCAGTTTACACATGTTTTGATTTGTATCAGTAGCTTTTTAAATGTCTATTTAAAGAGCACTGAGATTAAGAAGGATTTTTTTTTTCAGTGTTGCTTTCAAACCCTTTCTGGAAAGTAAGGGTCTCTGTTTCTTATTTTCTTCTTCCCACTGTCTTACTTCAGGAGATTGCTATTGGTGGTTTTCTTTGCTATTTGAGAAAATAAATCTATATGTGTGAAATTCTCCAGGAAGGTCAGAGAGATGTTTTTTAATGAGAATAAAATAGTATCACATAACACACTGGTATGTGGAGATTCTATTTCCATTAAGTTTGTTGAATTTTAGGTGGTTTACAGTTAGTGACAATGGTTCCACCCTCCCCTCAACAAGCTTAATTTTACAGGTTAGGGAAGATTTATACTTTATTTGAAAGTTGGATTAATAGCAAGAAAAATATATATCAATGAGTATCTTAATTAGCACTTTCAGAAATTGTGTGTAAAAGGATACTGCAGTCACCGGAGCTTTCTGCATTCTGCTAGGCCTTGGAGTCCAGCCTGTCTGGACTTGAGTGCTGGCTCTGCCACAGGGCCACCAGGAGACCGTGAAAGTGATATTTAGCATTTCTAGCCTTGGTCCCATCTGCAGATAAGGGGCATGGTCCTGAAAGTCTTGGGCTTGTGGAGATAGGGTAAAGCTTAAATGAGGCCAGGTGAGGCGCTCAGTCAGTACTGGCTGCCTCATTTCCTGCCTGGAGACCCCTTGCCCTGCCTCAGTCCAGTCTCTTGGTCAGGTTACTTTGAACACCAGGAGGCCTAGTAAAGTTGCTTTGAGTGATCTCAGGCCTGAAGCCAGCTTTAAATTGTCTGCTCAGCTACCTATAAATTCATATCCATTATTTTTTATTTTTTTATTTTTAATTTTTTTTTTTTTTGAGACAGCACCTCAATCTGTTGCCCTGGTTAGAGTGCAGTGGCTGCATTGTAGCTCACTGCAGCCTTGAACTCCTGGGCTCAAGTGATCCTCCAGCCTCAGCCTCCTGAGTAGCTGAGACTACAGGCAATGCATCTGGCTAATTTTAAAAATTTTCTGTGGAGACAGGGTCTTGAACTCCAGGCCTCTCTTCCAGTCCTGGCCTCCCAAAGTGCTGGGATTACAGGTGTGAGCCACCATGCCTGTCCTGTATTTACTCATTTTTAAATTCATGATTCACTTCCTCCAGTTACATTAATTACCAAACAAAACTACCTATATCTGATTGGTTGTTCCCATGAATTCTGTAAGGTAGGTGTTTATGTAACAAACACCATGTTTACTGTGTGGCAAATACTGTTTTAAGTGCTTGGCAGTATTAACTCATTTAGTTTTTATCATAACTTTGTGTGGGTGAAAAGGGCAGATACTATCATATATAGGCTCCATCTTACAGGTTATGGGATTGAGGCACGGAGAGGTTAAGTTATGTGCCCCAGGTCACACAGACAGTACGCTGGGTTCAGACCTGGGGACAGTCTCATCCACAGTTGCTGCTTCCCGTAACCACCGTGCTCTTATGTAAGAGCTGGGATTCCATCCACATTGTTGGACTCCAAGCACCTTACCTGAGGCACGATGCCATGTTACATCTTTTCATGAGAGTCTTCGTTTCAAATCCTGCTGTAAAATGATCTCCTTCTATCTTTAGTTGGAAATCTAAAATAAACCATGCCTCTTTGTTTTTCTCTATCTGTGATAAATGACCTCTTTCTGTCACTTGTGGAGGTGCTGGGGAAACTGGAACCTGCTGTCCTTGTTAAACACCAACTGATCAGGGCTTGTCGGCAAACCCCGTCTGAAGCACAGCCACGTGAAGATCGAATGAGATAGTGCCCGGGAAAACTGGGAACTGCCGCCCAAGGCTGCTGTTCTTTGGATTCAGCAGCTTTACTAGACACTGTGAGCACAAAACCACTGTCCCTTGTGCTTGAAAAGTGGTTGAAATGCTGCAAAGTCCCATCACCTTAGTATGTTTGATGAGCCCCAGAACATATTTGGCACATAGTAAAAGCAAGAGATATCCTTACTTTAGATGGAAAAAAAAAGGTCAGTGGACTGCTGGTACTGAGTTCCTATTCGAATGCGTCCTGGGACCCTCATCTCTCCATGGTGCAGCTAGCCTGGTTCACTGTTTCCTGCTGCCTGTGTAACAGAATTTAATACCTTCATTCTTGGAGTAGAGGTCAGTTGGTCTTTGGGAAAGCTGGTATTTGGCAGTAAAAGCACTACCAATATATTTAAAAGGTGCTATGTAATGACTACAGGAGACCCCATTGAGCAGATTCTTTTCTTACCCCTAGGCCTTTCCCCTCAACTTCCATAGCATCTCCTTACACCTGAGATGTAGGTAAGCCCTGACTCTGTCCCATATCGTAGTGGCATGGAAACCAGGTGGCTTGGTGGAACAGTAGGCAGGACCTTCTCTCGTGGTTTTTGTCTGTGGGAGCTGCCAGAGGGCTCACCCTGTGATTGCTCTCACCCCATTCTCTAACGTGCTTCAGAAGAGGGACTGAGTGACAGGGGCTGTGTTTAAGGGGTGGGGCCCAGCAGCCTGTCAAGTCCTGGGCCATTGGGATTCATTGGGCAGATGACCAGGAGCCTCATGGCCTTACCTGTTGACCGGCAGTGGCAGTGGACCAACCCACCTTTTGAAAATACCCAAGAAAAGTTATCTCTGCGCTTCAGAATTATTTGAAACCTGCCTGTCAGATGGACTAGTGACTTCATAGAAAAGTTGGTTATTTTTTGTTTTCTGAAAATAAATCATTTTGTCCTGAAAAAAAGGGGGAGGGTATGTCCCATTGCAGATACAGTTCTGTAAGTCGGGAGTTAAAGCGCTTCACATAGGAGTCCATAGAGCGGTGATCAGATCCCACAAAATGGTTTGTCTGAGAAGCTGCTGTTTGCACAGTGCGTGCGGGTGGGTGGTCGTTCACTGAAGGCAGAGCTCCTCTCAGTGAGCTATGGGTCTCTCTTTGTCCCGGCTGTGTGGCCGTGTGGCTGTACCTAGGAAGCGTGAATCTGCAGTAGAGTGCCGTGTCGGGACAGAGAAGGGCAGGGAAGCGTTGTGAACTTGGGTGTGGCGCTTGCTGGGGCTGCAGCTGTGCAGAGTTACCGGGCGGTTGGGAAGGATGTGGACCAGCGCCGGGTGAGACTTTGTTCAAGTGCATGGAGATAGATACAGGATGACGTTCTTCGGTTTTCATTTTCTTAAAGAGGCTATTTATTAGGATTTAATATCTTTGTGGTTATTTCTCAGCTTCTGAGCATTTTTGCTTTTTTTTTTTTTTTTTAAATTTTTTAACATCAACACATGCCATCCCAGCATTTTTGCTTTTTAATATGCTAGCTGTTGGAGACATAGGGAGGATGGGGCTGAAGGTGGGGTAAAGACGTTCTGAAATACACCCTTCTTACACAGTCTTCCTCAGACAGGCTGAGAGATTGGCAGAACATTATGTAAAACGTGGAACCAACTTTGCTTTTTCTAACTGTTCCAAAGACTACAAATACCCCAAAGTTGCAAATAGGTAGGCCTGCACACACTCAAGCCTGTGTTTTTCCTGTCCTTCTCCAACCGATCAGAAGCAAGCTGAGGCCCTTTAGGACTTCTGCCAGCTGGGGAGGGTGTCTGGTTTTCCAAGCACAGTTGAATGATTCAGAGTGCAGTCGGCAGGGTGAGACCCTGGGAACAGAGCGCACCGTAGGCTTGCGTTAGTTTGAGGCAGCATCGAAAGAGAGGCCAAGCTGTTCATGCAGGCGGGTGAGTGAGATGGCTGGCTTTTTCTGAGCTGCTGCCAGCTGGAAGCTCTGCCCACAGATGTGGGCTATTTACCTGTGGGTTTGAGGTGTTTGTTTTCTTTTTCCCTAGGACTGGGTAGCGGAGGTGGTGGGATGGATGGATGGAAAGCAAGTAACAACAAAACCTTAATTGGTTAGTAAGAAAGGAAAGCCAGCAGGGAGAGAACTTCCCTTAATTGCAAAGAATGTTGAATTTTTTTCTCAAAATTGCCCTTAACTCCTAAGTTCTATTCGGTGCCTCTATATTGAGAGCCTTATGTAGTGCCTTCCTTGAATAATGGGTTTCAACGATAGAGGTCATTGCCCTTGAGGTACTTATATAATTTAATAAAGGGGAAGAGAACAGTTATGGGGACAACTATACATAAACATTTAATTAGACAACATAAGCAGAGAATGCTGTGGAAATTCAGAGGGAAGGGAAAGATGGTGTGGGGTGGGGGTTATTGGCTAGGAGAGCCTTTAGAAGAGTTGACTAACAGAATATTATTTTGAAGATGGTGGAAATGAAGTTGCATGTTCCCAGGTGGAAGGGAAAGCTAAGAATTGGGAGATTTTTCTGTGAGCATGCAGCACTCACCAGAACTCCTGCTCTCTAGGGTACTAACCATTTCATCTCTTGGCCCCTGATGTGCTGGTCCTTTCAGCCAGACAGGGTAGGGAATTGTTCAGACCCCCTTTTCTCCTCATTGGCTTTTCCCTCCTTTGACTAGATCAGTGCTCAGGATAGGCTACTGCCAGGGGTGGAAAACTCATGGAAGTAGGCTTTATGTGTAGTTTGGCATGCATGAAATAGGGGTGAGAACCAGGATCAGTATTGTTTTTTAGTGTCACAAATATGTATTGATTTATTTTAAACAGCTTTATTGAGATATAATTCACATACCACATAGTTTACCCATTTAAAAGTGTACAGTTTTTAGCGTATTCACAGAGATGTATAAACACAACCACAATCTAATGTTAGAACATTTTCTTCACCCCAGAACAAAATCCTGTGGCCATCAGTAGTCGCTCTCTGTTCGTCCCACTGTCCCTAGCCCCAGGCAACCACTAATCTACTTTCTGTCTCTGTAATAGATTTGCCTATTGTGGCTATTTCACATACTGTAATTAGAAGCATACAATATGTGGTCCTTTGCTACTGGCTTCTTTGACTTAGCATAATGTTTTCAGGGTTTGTCCATGTCGTATCAGTACTCCATTCCTTTTTTATGGCTGAATAATATTCCCTTGGATGGATATACCACATTTTATTTATCTGTTCCATCAGTTGATGGACAGTTGGGTTGTTTCTACAAACATTTAGGTACAAGTTTTTGTGTGGGTTTATGTTTTTATTTCTCTTGCATGTAAACCTATGAGTAGAATTACTGTGTCAAATTGTAACTCCTTGTTCAATATTTTGAGGAACTTCCAGATTGTTTTCCATAGTGGCTGTACCATTTTACATTCTCACCAGCAGTGTATGAGGGTTCTAATTTCTCTACATCCTTGCCCCCACTTTTGTTATTGTCTGTCTTTTTATTATAACTATCCTATTGGGTATGAAGTGGTATCTCATAATGGTTTTGATTTTCATTTTCCTAATAACTAATGATGAACATCTTTTTATGTGCTTATTGGATATTTGTGTGTCTTCTTTGAGGAAATGTCTATTTAGGTCTCTCTCACATCTTTGAATTCTAAGTTTGTTATTATTATCGAGTTGTAAACGTTCTTTATATATTTTAGATACCAGACCTCTATCAGATATATGACTTGCAAATATTTTCTCCCATCCTGTAGGTTGTCTTTTCACTTTCTTGGTAGTGTCCTTTGATGCACAAAAAATTTTAATTTTGATGGAATCTAATTTATCTTTTTTTCTTTTAATTACTATGCTTTTGGTGTTGTATTTAAGAAATGGTTAAGAAATAATTACTTAGCCCAAGGTAATGAAGATTTACTCTAATATGTTCACCTATGAATTTTATAGTTTTTAGCTCTTAGAGTTAAGCCTTTGATCTGAGTTAACTTTTGTGTATGACGTGAGGAAGGGGTCTGACTTCATTCTTTTGCATGTGGATATCCAGTTGTTCCAGCACCATTTGTTGAAGAGATTATTCTTTCCCCATCAAATTATCAATTGACCATAAATGTGTGGGTTTATTTCTTGACTCACAATTCTATTCCATAGATCTGCATGTCTAGGATCAGTATTTTTGAAGCTTCTCAGGTGTGCAGTTGAGGTTGAGAACCATCTCGCTAGGGTTTGATCGGGAGGCAGCACAATACAAAGTTTTTGTGATACTTCATTGCAGGTGTGTAGACCATCGTTCTTCACTAAACCAGTATTTCCCAAACTTGCCTGATGAGAATTGCCAGGGATGCTTGTTAATATACTTCTGGCCTCTATGCACTGGGGAGCACAGGGCCTGGTAGGACATGGGGAGGGGACAACTTTGCATGTGGCATATGATTCTGAGTTCTTCCACATGGGTACTTCTTCCTACTGGTGGCTGCAAGCTGATCAGAACCTCAGGAACCTGTGTATTTAATGAAGTCTGCAGGTGAGTGTTTTGGTCAGGCTAGCTGGGGGGATGCTGGGTCTGCTAGGGCAGACCATTAGAAACCTGTATACCTGTACTGTGGTCCAGCCATAGAATTGCTTTTCGCAAGGTATTCTTGGGGTGGTGCCATCACTCTGTGTTAAAGGGGGATTATAAGAAACAGCCTTATGAAACTCCTTGCTGTGTATATTGTGAGCTTTTCCATGGCCACTTTATATAATATTGCCTCCTGCCAAATATGCACAAACGTTGTTAATACCCACAGTTCTTCCCCATCTGTGTTGTTTGCTTGATTTAAATTTCCATAGTACTTTTCAAGAATATTTAACTTACTCATCTTGTCTGTACCACTAGATTGAAATCTTCACAAGGGAAGGATTTTTATTTTTGTTTTTTTGGTTGGAAGTTCTGTCTTTGCATGGGCCACTTCAAAAGCCAAGCGTAGTGGCACATGCCTGTACTCTAGTCCCAGCTACTTGGGAGGCTGAGGTAGGAGGATAGCTTGAGCCCAGGAGTAGGAGTCTAGCCTGGGCAACCTAGCAAGACCCGGTCTTTAAAAAAAAAAAAAAAAATTATCACCATATTTATCTCTACCCCCTAATGGGACTTATGTGCTATTAATCTTTTTTTCCCCCTATTATCTTGCTATATTGCATGCATCTCTGCAAGTTATTTAAATCTCCTTTGGAAACTGGTAGGCTGGAAATAAATACTATTTAATCAGATTTGGTGAGATGTTTTTTTTTTTTTTTTTGAGACAGAGTCTCACTTTATTGCCCAGGCTAGAGTGAGTGCCGTGCCGTCAGCCTAGCTCACAGCAACCTCAAACTCCTGGGCTCAAGTGATCCTGCTGCCTCAGCCTCCCAAGTAGCTGGGACTACAGGCATGCGCCACCATGCCCGGCTAATTTTTTCTATATATATTAGTTGGCCAATTAATTTCTTTCTATTTATAGTAGAGATGGGGTCTCGCTCTTGCTCAGGCTGGTCTCGAACTCTTGAGCTCAAACGATCTGCCCACCTCGGCCTCCCAGAGAGCTAGGATTACAGGCGTGAGCCACCGCGCCCGGCCGTGGTGAGATGTTTTAATCTCAGTCCTTCTTCATCTGGGAAATTAAAAGCTTGGATTCTAGGTAGGGGGAGGAGAAATCTTTTAAGAAATGAATTCCTTTTTATTTCTTCTTCTTCTTTTTTTTTAGGATAGAATTTTTGCGGCATTTGAAGAGCTTTTTCCAGATTATGTTTAAAATTGAAACCAAGCCATGTGGTGAAGAACTCAAGGGCGGGGATAAAGTACTGATGACCTGTGTTGGCGTTGGCTTCTCCAACCTTAGCAAGACCCTCAAGTGATACCTGTCACAAGATAAGGCCCCAGTGCCTACAGACAAAGCAGAGACTGCCAAGGACAGCAAAGGGACCAAGTCCAAATGTATTCTTCCAGGTCAGGACAGCTACTTATATTAAGGACTTACTTAATTTTCTGTTTTTTTTTTTTTTAAATCTATATACAAATAAAAGACATCTCTGTATCATGTGGTTTCCTGCCATTTCTCCAGTGGCATCGATATTCCTCAGGAGGCCCGGTCACTGTAAGAGCTCCCTTGGCTTACCTGGAGGAAGAGTGTGCCCTCAGGACACGGTTGTCCTCCTAGAACATAGTTGCAGCTGTGTTCAGGCATGCTTCCTCAGCCCACATGCCTGGGCTTATGTCGTATGGTCATTTTCCAGACCTGTGGAGTAACCTGTGGTTACTGTTCTTTCTGCAAGGACTTAACCTCTTTGAGACTTGGTTTCTGTTGTGGGGATTAGATGAGATAATACGTGTGGAAGTCATTTTGAGTTGTGCAGTGCTGTGTGAAGGTCAGAAATTGCTAGATTAGACTATTTGATCTCTCTGAGTGGATTGCTATTATGGACACAGATACTGATCCTTATCTGCTTCATTGTATGCATATGTGAGGGATGGGTAGCTGTAGAGGGTGGGGGTCCAGCTAAAGTTCTGTGTGTTTTCTGCAGCCCAGGTGTGCTATACATTTTGTTTTATTGTCACAATAACCCTATAATGTAAATTTTATCTCCACAAGAAAATTCAAAAAGGGTATTTTGTTCCTGTGAAATTTATAATGTAAAGACATTAGATCTCCTGATGTAAAGATCTAAATGTAATAGAGTCAACGTCTGGGATTTTACCCTACTTACAGGTTAATAAATTAGATTATTACTGGTTTGTTGATGCTAGCAGAAGACATGAGAGTCCTGGGTCAGAGACGAAGAACTTCTATTACTCAGCATAGTAAACAGCATAAGTTTCTTGTTTATATTGGTTTCTTTACCCCCAACATCCCCCAGTGGACGTAGAGGGGCCCGGGTAGATGCCATGCAGATAATGGGTTTGCATTACAGCCAAGAAACATGTATGCTTGGGGACCCCACCTCTTTTGTGCAGGTCTGTTCTTTTTCCCCATGAAGGTGTTACTTCATCCCTCAAGATTGCTTGCTGCAAACACTGTTCTGAGAAAGGACCCAGGTAAAGGGTATTCCCACCCAGCAAGAATGTGTGGGAATACTCAGGACCTGTGGTAGATTTCCCCTGCCAACTAATAGAGTCTACATTTGGTGTGTGTATGGGGTTGGAGTTGGTAGACGGGGAAAGAGGTAATTCTTTCTGCTGGAATTCCAAATGGTATCCTCCACCTGGGGTCGGCTTTTGAAGTAAACAAAGGTCTTTGCCTCACCAGTCCCTCTTGGTTCTCTTTTATTTTTCAATGAAAAGGGGTTAGAGAAAGGCTGTGCTCTGATGATGGGGTGGGAGGATATGGAGGTAGAGAGCTAAGACTGAGAAATGCCAGGACATTCTGAACTGAGGCACTTGCTGAGAGCATTACATGTTGTGTTGGTAATTCTGTCAGGGTATAACAAATGCCCACAAACTTAGCAGCTTAAAACAACACCCAGTTATCATTTCATAGTTCTGTAGGTTAGACATCCAGACAGGCTTGGTTGGGTTCTCTGCTTAGAGTGTCATAAGGCTGATGTCAGGGTGTCAGCTGGGCTGGACTCTCAACCTGAAGGCTCTAGGAAAGAAAGAATGTGCTTCCAGCTCATTCCGGTTGTTGGCAGAATTCAGAGTGTAGGACTGAAGTCACTGTTTCCTTGCTGTCTGTCAGCTGGGACACCTCTCAGCTTTTAGACACTGCCTGCATTCCTGTGCACTTGGTTCCCTCCATCTTAAGCCAGCAATGGTGCTTGGAATCCTGGTGCTTCGAATGTGACTTCCTCTTGTGATGCAAGCTAGAGAAAACATTGCTTTTAAATGACTCATAATAGACCCACCTGGATAATCTCCCTATCTTAAGGTCAACTGACCACAGCAGTACCTAGATTTGTGTTTGAATAACCAGGGGCTGGGAATCTTAGAATTCTGCCTACCATCACACCCCAATCTTAGTAAGTGCAGCTCATATTTGAATCCAGTTCTGCCCATACAGAATTCAAGATTCAGAACTAAGGGGCCGCGTTGCTTTATTTATTTTTCCTACCTCCCAGAATTAGGAGAAGGGCCATGTTGCTTTGGACATATCAGATTCTGTATAGCAGGAGCCTCTGTCCCTTGGTGCAAGCTCTGGAAATGGTACTGTGAGTCAATTCAGAGTGGTATGTAGAGGCCAGGCAGTGCTCCTGTCTGCTGCAAACATGGAAGTGTCTGGTGGGGTTACAGCCCTCTATTTGGCACAGCTGCTTCTGGAGCTAAAACATCTGGCAGTAGCGGTAATGGTTGCCAAAAGGAGGACAAGTGTAATATTTATTTAAACAGCACGCTTCCAGCCCCTTCTCAGATTCCCAAGAGAAACAGTACCGTTACTTGGGCAGAAGTCATCCTTTGCTGGTTGCTGGTATATCTTAGAGACCATCCAACTCCAGCAGTCTTTGCCTTGTTCTTAGCTTAGCTCCTCGTCAGTCCAGTTACTCACTGGGGTAGTTTGAGGAGAGAGAGTCCAGCATCTGGGGCCTGGGTTTTCTGTCTTGGTCAGTCCGCTCCTTCCTGCAGACAGATTACTGTGAGTTACAGCAGCAGTTGCTCAATGGGACTACCAAGTTTTTAAGGCAGATACACCTGTGGAATTTTGGGAGGTCATGGCAGAATCACTGTGTTTGCCTTCCTGTCATCTACAGGCCCTGCTTCTGTGTTCCAGCACTTTTCAACTACATTCTGCACAGACACCATCATGTGTAAGAGTAATTGTGGTTTTAGCATTGTTGAAATTTGCTCTTTGATGTTGGAATACATTCTTAAATAAATATGGTTATGTTATACATCATTTTAATGCACATTTCTTGCTTTATGTTTTTTTGTGAATGACTTATTACTTGCTGTTTATATTTATTTTAGACTATGGAAATGATGTTAGACAAAAAGCAAATTTGAGCGATTTTATTACTCAAGTTCAAAAGAGGTGGCAAAGCAGCAGAGACAACTTGCAACATCAACAACGCATTTGGCCCAGGAACTGCTAATGAATGTACAGGGCAATGGTGGTTCAAGAATTTTGCAAGGTAGATGAGAGCCTTGAAAATGAGGACTGTAGTGGGTCCACCATCCAAACTTGACAACGACTAATTGAGAACAATCCTTGAAGCTGATCCTCTTACAACTACAGGAGAAGTTGCCTACGAACTCAGTGTTGACAGCTCATTCAGCATTTGAAGGAAATTGGGCAGGTGAAAAAGCTTGATAAGTGAGTGCCTAATGAGCTGACCGAAAATCAAAAAACTGTGTTTTAAACTGTTTCATAGGCAAGAACAATGTACCATTTCTTGGATCAGAGTGTGACATGTGACAAAAGTGGATTTTATATGACAATAGGTGATGACCAGCTCAGTGGTAGAACTGAGAAGAAGCTCCAAAGCCAAACTTGCACCAAAAAAAGGCCATAGTCACTGTTTGGTGGTCTGCCGCCGGTCTGATCCACTACAGCTTTCTTTTTATTTTTGGTGAGACAGAGTCTCACTTTGTTGCCCAGGCTAGAGTGAGTGCCGTGGCATCAGCCTAGCTCCCAGCAACCTCAAACTCCTGGGCTCAAGCGACCCTCTTGCCTCAGCCTCCCGAGTGGCTGGGACTACAGGCATGCATCACCATGCCCGGCTAATTTTTTTCTATATGTATTAGTTGGCCAACTAATTTCTTTCTATTTATAATAGAGATGGGGTCTCCCTCTTGCTCAGGCTGGTTTCAAACTCCTGACCTCGAGCAATCCGCCCGCCTTGGCCTCCCAGAGTGCTAGGATTACAGGCGTGAGCCACCTCGCCCGGCCCACTACAGCTTTCTGAATCCCAGGGAGACCATTCCATCTGAGAAGTATGCTCAGCAAATCAGTGAGATGCACTGAAAACTGCAGTCAATGCCTACAGCCAGCATCGGTCAACAGAAAGGGCCCAGTTCTTCTCCACAATAACATCTGACCGCACGTTGCACAACAAACACTTCAGAAGTTGAACGAACTAGGCTACGAAGTTTTGCCTCATCTGCCATATTCGCCTGACCTCTCGCCGACCAACTACCACTTCTTCAGTATGTAGACAACTTTTTGCAGGGAAAATGCTTCCACAAGCAGCAGGATGCAGAAGATGATTTCCAAGAGTTTGTCAAATCTCAAAGGACAGATTTTTACACTACAGGAATAAACAAACTTATTTATCATTGGCAAAAATGTGTTGATTGTAATGGTTTCTATTTTGATTAATAAAGATGTATTTGAGCGTAGTTATAATGATTTAAAATTCATGATCCTAAACCGCAATTACTTTCGCACCAACCTAATACTTTACCATGCTTGTCGGAACAGTTGCTAAGGGGTAAAAGGAAGCTGGTGAATTGCAGCATGATGGGCTGATTGGGAAAGAACAACAGGAGGACCTGCTGAAGTCCAGATTGCTCTCACAGGCAGCTAAACCTCATGGGTTTTCTTTATTTTAAAAAATTACTGGCAGGGCGCAGTGGTTCACACCTGTAATCCTAGCACTCTGGGAGGCGGGGGCGGGTGGATCGCTCAAGGTCAGGAGTTTGAGACTAGCTTAAGCAAGAGCAAGACCCCGTCTCTACTAAAAATAGAAAGAAATTAGCTGGACAACTAAAAACATACAGAGAAAGAATTAGCCAGGCATGGTGGCACATGCCTGTAGTCCCAGCTACTTGGGAGGCTAAGGCAGAGGATTGCTTGAGCCCAGGAGTTTGAGGTTGCTGTGAGCTAGGCCAACTCCATGGCACTCTAGCCCAGGCAACAGAGTGAGACTCTTGTCTCAAAAAAAAAAAAAAAATTTCCTATGCAAAGTGGTGAGGGGTAGCTAATCACAGACCCAACTGAAAAAGACTAAAATTTAAGTTGCACTATGGTGTCTGTCCTCAGACTGTCACTCCTACAATAAAAGGCCCTGAGGTGGCTGTTTCTTGATAGGTCTCTGTTTTGGGAGGCTGCTAGGTGAGGCCAATACTGGCAGTTAGTTTTATCACAGAAGAGCTGAGGGTGGTAAAGGGAGGGAAAGAACTGGGTAGGATAGAGGAAGCTGGGAGCAATTGATGAAATCGGGATAGATGGAGGCACTGAAATGCCAGGGAGACAGAATTCTCAAACCTCTGGCAGTGCCTGATGTGGGAGTGGGATTCACCTGAGCTAGGTGGGGATCAGGGTGGGCTGAAAAGAGGGATGGACTAGGGGCTTTAGTCAAGGGGGTGAGGATTAGAATGTGGGGTCCTGTTGGCCTTACCATTTGGCTCTGTGTTGGAGACCCCTGGATGTACAAGTGGGTGACTTTAGCCAGTCTGATGAATGGGAATGCGGCACCATGACATATGCCCAGCCTGGATCTCTGCTGTCCCTCACCCAGCTGCACAGCAGAGGAGAACTAACTCACACCGAGGGTTTCTGTGTTCAGACAACCCTGGCCTGTTCTTTAGAAGCGCCCAGTTAATGGGAATGTCAATAAGCGGTGGGGCCTTTTTGTGCTTTTGTTGGCCACATCTAAGAGGCCGTTTGAGTCGAACACTTTATCGTTGTTTGGCATCTAACGGAGGCCAAGCCACATCACTCCTTTACCCAAGCAAATAAACGCTGTCATTTTGTCAAGGGTGCTTAGGTGCGGGCTGCTTTCCTTGTCATATTTGGCCCATACCTGTGAGATCGTCTGACTCCCTACCCCCAGAGCACAGGCCTCGGGTCAGCACCTATTTTAAAACATCCTAGCCCAGGCACGGTGGCTCACACCTGTAATCCTAGCACTTTGGGAGGTCGAGGCGGGAGGATCACTTGAAGCCAGGAGTTCAAGACCAGCCTGAGCAAGAGCGAGACCTTGTCTCTGCTGAAAATAGAAAAATCAGGCACGTGCTTAAAGTCCCAGGAGTCTGAGGCAGGAGGATTGCTTGAGCCTAGGAGTTTGAGGTTGCAGTGAGCTATGATGATGCCACTGCACTCTATCCTGGGTGACAGAGTGAGACTTGGTCTCAAAAAAAAAAACCCCAAAACAAATAATCCACCAAAACCCCCAAATAAAAAAAAATCCTAGATGTTTCTGATTTAGGTTTCTCTGAGGGCTCGGGACATTCTTTAGTCCTCTGTTTCCTCCCCATTCTTAGACCTCTGAAGAGACTTGCATCCAGATGGATTAATTTGTTTAAATAATTTCTCTGCTACAGTTTGGGAAATGATATATTCAAATTGACAGTGGTAGGTGAATTTATACAAATTAGAGGCCAACTTAAAGATGAAAGATAATGAACCAGCCCAGTGATGACATATGTGGCGATGTGTCTGTTCTCTGAGCGCCCTGTCACCACAGCTGTGGTAGAGAGGTGGGGCTGTTGCTGTTGCTGTCCTCACTGGTGGCCGTCTGGGTAGCTGGTCTCCATCTTGGGAGCAAATGTTGCCCCAAAGGCAAATGGTAGGGGCAGCTGCCTCTTCTGCTACCTCTGGGAATTGTGGCTGTCTGGAAGCTCTTCGTAGTCTTCAAGGAAGAGTGTTTATGGGGACCATATGTTTTGAAATGGTGCCTGGCTTCAGTTGAGCAACCAACCTCAGGCTTTGTAAGTGCCAATGCACTTGGTTCCTCGATCGTCCTGCATGCTCCCCTCTTTTTTTGTTGAGACAGAGTCCCACTCTGTGGCCTGGGCTAGAGTGCTATGGCATCAGCCTAGCTCACAGCAATATCAAACTTGTGGGCTCAAGCAATTCTCCTGCCTCAGCCTCCCGAGTAGCTGGGACTACAGGCATGCGCCACCATGTCTGGCTAATTTTTCCTATATATGTTTTTAGTTGTCCAGCTAATTTCTTTCTATCGTTTTTAGTAGAGATGGGGTCTCACTCTTGCTCAGGCTGG
This sequence comes from Mirza zaza, assembly GCA_008750895.1. Classification (NCBI taxonomy): domain Eukaryota; kingdom Metazoa; phylum Chordata; class Mammalia; order Primates; family Cheirogaleidae; genus Mirza; species Mirza zaza. Next base: position 37,046 of record VSMD01044885.1, on the reverse strand, counting down.
TCTTGAAATCCTGACCTTGAGCAATCCACCCGCCTTGGCTTTTCAGAGTGCTAAGATTACAGGTGTCAGCCACCATGCCTGGCCCATGCTCCCCTCTTGATCCTAAGCTCTGTTTGACCACTCTGCTATTTTACCCATTAGGCAATTAAAGGCATCATGCCTAAGATCTATAAGTTTTGAAGGACCTATGAAAATGCTTCCAAGAAACCAGGGAAAAAAAATACTGGCTGCAAATTATGCAAAGAAAAGAGCAAAAATAATTATCTACAAAATGAAATGCTTTCCAGCTTACTTATTAAAATATTGAAGACAATGTAGGTGAGAATTTCTTTTTTCACAATTTCTGGTTTTAGTATCTGAGCTGCTGAGACGATCACTGCACAAGAACTTCTAAGCACACACAGTGTTTGCCAAGGAATCCGAGCTAATCGTGCTAAATGAGTTGCTGATCACCAACCATTTAAAAGGCAAAATTATAAAAAGCCTTTGAGAGATTTTAATATGTGAGGTCGATAACACTCTCATAAGAGGCGTAGAAAGTAAAACTGTCCAAGTCCTCTCCTCTCACTGAGTTGCCTCAATCTTAAAGCCTCCGCTGTTGCTCAAGGAGTCCAGACCCCTGCAATACAACCCCTGTACATGTTCTCGTAGGCCCTCTACCCCCTTATCTTAGCACTTATCACACTGTTGGCTGTTCAGTTCTCCTCCCTTTTAACCTGTGGTGGTAAGGACAAGCGCCATCTTCAAGGTTTGGTGTGGCCACGATCTTAAAGTTGTTTTTTTTTATAAAAATTTTTATGAAAAAGGGTTTTGGTTTCTTTTCTTTTTTTTTTTTTTTTTTTGATTCTTCAGCTGAAACAGCAGGTGATTTATTGTATACTTGTTACACTCGGCTACAACTGAGAACAGAACTAGTCCAGTATGTCAGGTCCAGGGCAAAGGACCAGTAGGGACTGTTTTGGTATGAGCAAGATGGTTCTCTCAGAGGTGGCCTTGGCGAACGGATGGCGGTGAAGTTCTAGAGCCACTGAGAGGCAAGTTCTAGACAGTAGCCTGCAGTCCAACAACTTGTACTAGCGTCCCCGAACTCTGGCATTCCGTGTTTCTGATCTTGTAGCCTTCACGTATGCACAAGCAAGCAATTTACTTGGACCTTTGCCTCATCTTTCTTCTTTTGCGCTTCAGCCTACGCATTCGCTTCTTTCTCCACTTGGCTCTGATGGCACGGAGGTGTCTACAAAGATGGCATTAAGGCCGAGAGCGGTTTTGGTTTCTTTTTTAAAAAACAAGTAAAGGAAAGCAGAATGGTTTCTTGAATTTCTGTAGAGCATTGTGGAAATAACACAGACTTAGGAATTAAAACCATGTTTGAATCCTGGCTGTGTCAGTAGCACTGGACTGGCCCTCCATCCTTCTGACCCTTAGTTGCCTTATCTGAGAGTGGGAAATACCTACCTCATGCCCACCCTGTTGTTGGGAGGATTTGTTAAGCATGATGGATGTGATTAGGATTCTTTTTAGTTGTTCGGTGCTTGTTGAAGATTCAATGCAGCCTCCCACCTAACAGGTTAATGTCAGCATGAGTCACAGAGTTTATCTTTACATCTAGTACTTGGATGCACTTAGCTAGAAAACCAGGGACAAACTGTGGCACCTGCATGTGGGTCGAGGTCAAACTGTCCCATGACACATGTTATAAGAGTGAGTTCACCGTGATCCGAAGTGCCAGGATCCATCTAGTCTGGGCAGAATGAAGACCCTGGCTGACCTCAGGACTATCCTGGAGCTCATATGTACACCAAAGCAAACTGAGTTGTAAGGAACTCCATCCTTTCCTCTCCCACCAAAAAAGAAAAAGAATCATAATCTCTAGTTGTTAATTCTTAAATTTTGTATGTCAGTTTACTTTTTCCTGTAGCCAGTCTGGGGCTGCATGGAACATCATATATAATAGAAAAAGTCAGACAAGCCTCAGGTTCTGGTCTTGGGTCTTCTGCCTCAGGCCTGCCTTTGAGCAAATTACTCAGCCTTTTGAGCTGCAGTTTCAGTGGGATATGAACAAAACCTACTGAAGAAGGCTTTGAAGATTAAGCATGCATATTGACAATACTAGGCATTAACAGCCTAAGTTGCTTTCTTGACTGATGGTACAGTGAAAGACTAGGTTTCTTGAGTTCAGAGGTATTGTGAAAAGGATATGGAAATCATTTTAACTTGGGTGGGTCCTAAGGCTTTTAATTGGGTATAATGTAGTTGTAAATGAGAATTTGAAGAAATTGACTCAAACAAAAGAATTTATAGGCTCTTTTAACTAAGAAGTTTAGTAGTGCATTTGGCTTCAGGTAAAGCTGGATCTAGGGGTTTAAACAATGTCATCAGAATTCAACTCTATTCCATCTCTCAGCTCTGCTTTCTTCTATGTTATTTCCCTTTTCCAGCATTGTCTTTAATATGCTGTCCTCTTGGCAACTCTCATGGACAGGGAGATATTTACTACCCAATATTTAAGAAAAAAGATATTTTTTAAACCCCTCAGAGGCCGGGTGTGGTGGCTCACACCTGTAATCCTAGCACTTTGGGAGGCTGAAGTGGGAGGATTGCTCGAGCCCAGTAGTTCAAGACCAGCCTAAGCAAGAGTAAGACCCGTCTCTACAAAAAATAGAAAAATTAGCCAGGCATGGTGGTGTGCGTCTGTAAGTCCCAGAGGTGTCCAGAGGTAGGACGATCGCTTAAGCCCAGGAGTTTGAGGTTGCAATGAGCTACAGTGATGCCACTGCACTCTAGCCCAGGTGACAGAATGAGAGAACTTGTTTCAAAAAAAAAAAAAAAAAAATCCCACAGAATTATGTCTTCTTTTGCTGCTGAATACAAAGTTCTCTGACCAGATCTGTTCTCCATTTGATTCTCTTCCCTGGAGTGCTAATGATGTCTGCCTCGCCCAGATTATGTGGACTAAGAATAAGAAGAGGTGATATTCCCAAAGAAAAATCTGAATGCTTTTAGAAAAAACAATTGATACTGGGCAGGCAGAAACAACAGTTGTCAGCTATAGACTATATTGCCTACTTCCTTGAATGTTCTCAAAAAGATGCCCCACAATACTGCCTGCCCACCACCATCTTTCCCCATTCAGAATCTTCCAGCATTATGGTATAGAATGAAGTAGACAAGGATGAATTCACTTTAACAAATGATGCCCAGCAAAGGAAGATCATTGTACCCAGAAGACCAAAGTTAACAGGGATGTTTGGCAAACGCTAATCATTTTAGCCAGTGGTATTCTTGAGCTAGCAGGGGAGCAGTGTCCCAGATGATAACCCAGAGGAAGAGAAGCGGCAGTGATCAGTTCTGTAGGTGGAGCAGCATGTGGGTATGGGCCAGGAGGAGGGATGGGGGCCCAGCCTAAATGGAAATGTCAGTTGATGTTCTCTATCATGGTTCTGCTGTTCCTAACCTCTGGAAAGATTCAGGAGCTGGGGAAGAAGACCAGGACTTTTTTCCATTGCCAGGAATAGAACAGTTAAATTGATGATGATGTAAAAGAGCTACCTGTGGAAGAGTAATAAAGACACATCAAAGCTGTGACAGGGTCCTAGGGTGGGAGCATGAGAGACGCTTCTCTTATTTCCAAATAATTTGCACTGTTTTGTTTTTATGATTATATATACACACAAATATATTTACATATGTATATATATGTTAGTTTATATTAAGAATCTCAGGTACAACTCCTGAGAGTAATTTTCCATAAGCCGTAAGGCAAATAAAGATTAGGAATTCCCTTTGTCCCATTCCTCCGCACCGTCCATTGGAAAAAAATGCAAAAATGACACAGAGCTACACAATCGACTTCCTTGTGATGTGGCAGGAGGCTTCGAAGCAGGTGCTGCGACTGGCAGGAGTCCTGCTAGGAGGCTGGACAAGTGGCGTAGCCCCCTGCACATGACCTGTTTTCCAGGCGTGGCAGCAGGATTCTGGGTCAGAGCACAGTGCTCAGCCTCCAACTTAGGGTCTCTCGAGGTCTAATGTGGTGTTTCCCAGAGCCTGTTCAAATGCCACAGTCTGTATCCCAGGCTTGGAGAGTCACAATGTATGTTAATATACAAAAGCTCCAAGAAGTCCCGTAGTTGAAAGTGCTTTTTTTTTTTTTTTGAGACAGTCTCGCTTTGTTGCCCAGGCTAGAGTGAGTGCCATGGCATCAGCCTAGTTCACAGCAACCTCAAACTCCTGGACTCCAGCGATCCTCCTGCCTCAGCCTCCCGAGTAGCTGGGACTACAGGCATGTGCCACCGTGCCCAGCTAATTTTTTCTATATATATTAGTTGGCCAATTAATTTCTTTCTATTTATAGTAGAGATGGGGGTCTCGCTCTTGCTCAGGCTGGTTTCGAACTCCTGACCTTGAGCAATCCGTCCACCTTGGCATCCCAGAGTGCTAGGATTACAGGCGTGAACCACCGCGCCCGGCCTAAACTGCTTAACTTAGTACTTTTCAAACTCGTTAGTCATGGTACTCTTCCTATCCTGGAAAAAAAAAAAAAAAAAGGAAAGAAGGAAAATATTAATAATCATGTAGTTTTCTTATTCTGGGGGGCTCTGGGTCTAGTAAGATATTGTAGGAAAATGGAAAATATAAGGTCTTGCACTCTTTTTTTATTTTCCCCAAGCCCAGGCTAGGGTACAGTGGTACGTTGAACTCCTGGGCTCAAGTGATCCTCCCATCCCAGTTCCTCCTAGCTGGGACTCCAGGCACGTGCCACTGTGCCTGGGCAGCTCTTGCATTCTTGACTAGGGTGTTTGTGAGAAGCTGAGCAGTTGTAGGGAACCTAGGTGGAAAATACAGGCTCACGTCTGACCCTTGCCCCAGCCCTGTAGCATTGACCACATGTGAGCTTCTCAATGGCCACCAGCCCACTGGCCCCATTGTCTTCTCTTATTGTCTGGGTTTCTAGGAATTAGATGGGTCAAGTGTGTAGATAGAATGGGATTTTGTTGTTGGTGTGGGATAATAACAATGTCTCCAGTTTCTTGAGAGTTATTATCCTGACTGTTCTCTTCCTCTTAGCTCAGAGGTTCAACATGGCAGTAGAGCCCACTTTGGGTTCTTAGCAAGAAGAAGTTGGAAGAGGTCAGGGAGAAATCCTTGGGGAGGGGAAACCAAGGAGAAATGGAAAGTTCCTTGAAGTACTGTGTAACCATACTGTTAGGCTGAGCCTGAACCTTGAATCACCTAGCTTTCTAGAGAATTCTGACCAGTGCACCAGCTGCCAGCATCTGTCACAGAGATGCACAGACATGATCCTTGAGGCAATGGTGAATGGGGAGAGGGCTTGGGCTAAGCCTCTGTCTTGAATTGCTGCCAGCCTTACTCCTCTGTTGATGGGCTCTCTAGAAAAGAGCCTGCCCAATACTCTCTGACTGCCTTCTTCAAAATGTGGAGTTTACGTGGGTGCTTTTAGAAGCTGTTGATCCTGCATGCCCAAGACAAACGTTTACAGCTCTTGGCAACCTGAGTGATTGCTATTTATAGTCCCTGAGTTTTGTCTTTTGGGAGTGCAGAAGGCAAAAGAGACCTTGAACTCCCTGTCCACCTACCTACCTGAGAGGAAGAAGAGGGAGAAAGGAAGTGGAAAACAACCTTGGATGGAAGGAGCATGTGGTGAGTACCTTTGCTAACAATGCTGAGAAAACAGCTTTGAAAAACAAGAGGAATGCGGGGAGGACAGGATGGGTCAGCCGCTCCAGCCCCAAGGGACTGGACTGCTTGTCTGATCTGTTTGCCAGGAATTCGTGTGCCCTACAGGACTGTCTGAATGCTGAGCACATAATATGCCTTGTACGTCTTGTGGGACTGTCTTTCTACAAGTGAAGAATTACTGTTACTACAAATGACATACAAATCCACTTTAAAGCAGTATTGAATTCATACTTATTTCATTGTGCACTTTCTCAATCAACAGATTCTATCATACAGAAGCTGGTCTGAAAATTTTGGATGTTTAAAAAAGGTCCTTGTGTTTTCTTAAGAAGGTTATAATGACTGTTACATTGTAAAATTGCTTTCTCCCCAGTAGCAGTCTCTGGTTACCTATCTTGATTATGTAATTATTCTTGAAGGTTGTGGAAAATTTGAATTTCTTGGCACAAACCTTGACTATCTGCCTTCTTTGTGGGAGGGGAGGTAGAAGAGAGAAGAAAGGGGAAGATCAGAGGGCAGCTCAGTAACTCGGCCATCTCAGTCATCAGTCAGGTAGATGACATTCTGTTTAGCATCACTTATCTCCTGATCCTAAAGTAGTGTCCAAGCCAAGGTGTGGAATGGTTTCCTCCACAAAGCAGCTGACTTCCAAGGTGGCCTTGACTCCTAGTTGTCACTGCCATAAGGATTTCATGACACTTCCATGAACATCATCTCATTCCATCCTCACAGACACTTTTAAGTTTAGGCTTAAAGAAGCTGTGAGACTTACTCAGGATCACAGGATTAGTAGAGAAACTGGAGCATAAACATAAAGTTTTGGGTTCCAGCAGCACTGAACCATGATATATGAGTGTCTCCAGCAGGTCATACCTTGGAACCCTTTCAAATGGGTATTCTTTAAATTTTTATTCAGTATCTATTTAGAGATGAGAGGATGAACATCTTGTGAGGGAAGGGTAGAAAAGGAGGGAGTGTTGGAGGCGGCACCCTGACTTTTCATGTTTTCTCAGGTAAACTAAAGCCCTGCAGTTAACCAAGGGCAAAGTGGTTATCTTTTGTTACTCAAGCATTCCCTTTGGAAGTTATAATAGGAATTTTTTTCCTTGAGGGTAAGTGACTGCAAACAACTCAAACAGGTTTAAGCAAAAATGGGAATGTATTGGCTCATTTAGATGAAAAGTCCAGGGGTGCATCTCACATGAGGCATAAACTGGATCCAGGATCTTGAACCGTGTCATCAAGACTCATCACCTTTGCTCCATTTCTCAGCTCTTCTATTTCCTGCTCCATTCTCCAGCCAGGTTACCCCATTGATGGTAACAAGAGGCCACGAGACGTTCTTGGCTTACATCCTGTATTCTCGGCAGCCCCAACAGAAAGAGCCTCTCTATCGAACAGTTCCCACGCTGTTTTCACAACACTTCCACAACTTGTCCCAAAAGGTTGAATGTCATGGGATTAATCGAGTTGGGTCATTTGCCCAACTTGAAATCAAATCACTGTCACCAGAAGGATTGGTTGCTGTGATTGGCCACAACTGGGTTGCATGCCAACTCTAAGAGCTCAGTGCAGTGAGACTTCCCATACCACATGGAGTAAGAGTAGGAGAGTCGATTCCCCAAGGAAAATGTGGTTTCAGTGCCAAAAGATAAGGACATGGGTGCTGGGTCTTGACAAATATCTTCTATAGAAATGTGCCTCTAGGCCCCTAACACTCAGCAGCTTATCAGAATATTCCTTTAAGCAACACTCAGGACACTCCCTCGGCAGAGTTCCAATTTTCTTATTCTGTTACATGACAGATTGGTTCCCTGGGCATCTTCTCAACCGGCTCCTCCTTGTTCCAACTCTGTCTTCACCAGGTGAGGAAGTTGGAGAGCAGAGGGACTTGACTGAGGTCACATAGCTAGGATAGGGAAGGGGTCAGACCAGATCTTGGTCCCAGACCATTGGGTGCCAAGGAGCACTGCCAACCCTGTCACTTGGGCCAGCCCAGCAGCACAACCTTGCTTGTCTCATGACCCTGCCAGGTTCTTCTAGCACCCAAGGTTGGTGTGGGCTGTAGCTATATCAAGAGATCTCCAGGTTCTGGAAGTGGTCCGTTTTGGCCAGTGCTATGGACTGAATGTTTTCGTCCTCCCCAAATTCATATGTTAAAATCCTAACTCTCAAGGTGATGGAATTTAGGAAGTGAGGCCTTTGGGAAGTAATTAAGTCTGGTCAGGAGGGCAGAGCTCTCATGAATGGGATTGGTGCTATGTCAGAGAGACCTTGTGCTCCTTCCACCCTGTGAGGACACAGCAGGAAGGCACCGTCTATGAACCAGGAAATGGGCCCTCGCCAGACACCGAATTTACTGGCAGTTTGATCTTGGACTTCCCAGCATCCAGAACTGTGAGAAATACTATAGATTTCTATTGTTTGTAAGCTACTCAATCTATGGTATTTTGTTGCAGCAGCCTGAACAGACTTTAAGACAGCCCAAGGTAATCACACGCTACTTAAGGCTCTGCAGAGGGCGTGTCAGTATGGCTGCTACTGTGGGGTCTGCATAGTGTCCAGAATATGCATTGATTCAGGTAAAAGAGTGTTGTTAAGAGTCCCCAAAATGTAATCATCTAGAAGGATACATACCAAGCCATTAATAGGAGTAGCATAGGCCTGTGAGATTGAGAAGGGGACTTGCACTTTTTGCTTATCTATTTTCTTTTCTTTTCTTTTTTTTTTATTTCGGCATATTATGGGGGTACAAATTTTAAGGTTTCAATAAATGCCCTTTTCCCCCCTCCCCCCCACAAGTCTGAGTTTCCAGCATGATCATCCCCCAGATAGTACACATCTCACTCATTATGTGTGTATATATCTGCCCCCCTCTCTCCTTCCCCCTCCCCCCTGCCCAGTACCCTATTACTGTAGTATCTATGTGTCCACTTAGGTGCTGCTCAGTTAATACCAGTTTGCTGGTGAGTATATGTGGTGCTTGTTTTTCCATTCTTGGGATACTTCACTTAGTAGTATGGGTTCCAGCTCTAACCAGGAAAATATAAGATGTGCTATATCAACCGTTGTTTCTTAGAGCTGAATAGTACTTCATGGTATACATATACCACATTTTATTAATCCATTCTTGGATTGATGGGCACTTGGGCTGTTTCCACAGCCTTGTAATTATGAATTGTTTTTTTTGACTTTTTGTGTTTACTTGTATGAGGAAAAACAGCACAAAGAGGCATCCACAGTATTTAATTTGTTTGGATAATAGTTACAGATAAGCAGGAACACTCCATATACAATTACCAATACTTTTTGTACAGTTCATATTTCAGTACATCAACACTATTTTATTTACACTCTATGTATGTACATTAACATCTTTCTAAAGTCAGTGCATTGTCGACAAGTTTTGTACAGTAAATTACAGGGTGAATGTAGTTAATAGTTAATTTAATAAATTTTCTGCTAGTTTATGAATTAAAAAATTAATTACAACCAATATAACAAACACAGATCAAACGACATTAGTAGATTGTGCTACCTGCTTAAATAAAACATCTGTAAGGAAATTATTTAAAATCTTCCATTTGCTAATGAGACATGTCTAGGTAGGAGTGGACATATTTTATATACTGAAAATCCTGAAACTATTATATGCTGCTTATCTATTTTCTATTGCTGGAATTATTTAGAGGGAGGCACTGAGCCACTGTGGGATGTCTGGGGGAGTCACTCTTGGCCCTGAACACAAAGTTTGAGGAAGATTGGCACCGTGCTTCTGATGGGGAGTTGAGTGAGAGCTGGAGGGGATGGAGGGAGTTGGAGAGAAGACTCAGGACCCAAACATGAGGTGGCCACAGACCCAGAAAAGTTAAGGCCTTTGAAGGATGAGGATTGTTTCTGTCAGTGGCACTGACCCTGCTTGCCAATGCCACTTGCTCTACACTGCACCTAACACTGCCAAGGCTCTGTTGGCCAGTGGGCGTGATGATTGCTGATCTGGCCTCTTCCCTTCTGGGCAGTCTTACCAGGCACAGGAGAAAAAAACAATCACTTACCCAGCCACACCTAGATTTTGACCTAAAAGGGAGTTGCCCAGCTCATTGTCTAGGCTTCAGTCCAAATGACTTCAGACTTATTCCAATCATCAAATCTCTGCTGACACATAAAGATTTACCATTGTTGGGGACATCTAGAAGAATAAAGTTATATCTTAAAGTCAACAGAGGTATTCCTACATATTTGCATAAAAAGATCTCCTCTGTTAAAATAAAGAGTTCATCTTCCCAGGTGATTTATTTGAAGAAGGTGCTGTTCTTTTGCAGAGATGCCCTTCACACCGTTGACCTGAGTTATCGCATGGTGTCCCTAACCATGCTTTGGGACTCCCCTTCTTGCTCCTCCTTCCCTCTGCTGATCGCTTACCAGAAGGGGCCTGAATCGATTCCCACCTTTACTTCATCCTTTATTCTTATGCTAAGTGCAGTCTCCCAGTGGGTGGACTGGCAGTGGCCATCGATGTATCTTTCTAATCATTGGCATATCTGGGGACCCTGGTAGTTCTGGGCCACTGAGCTGTTTCTTGTAGGGTCTATAAGAAGGAAAGACATGATGAAGGGGGATAAAATGGACTCACTGTTTTTTTTCCTATTTCCCCTCATCCACATAAGCAAAACCTTTTAGAGAACTGCAAAAGAGATATACCTTAAATAACTTGAAATTACAGACCTTCAAGGGATGGGCACTAGAAGTAGATGCTCAGAGGGGCAGGGGTGGGCACAGGAGTGTGGGGTCGAGCTGGAGGCAGCACAAGCCAGCCAGAACTCTTCTGCCTGTCCCCTTGGGCTATTTTGATTGAATTTTTCCTACTCCATCACTCCGGCCCTCAAGTTTCTTCCTTACCTCCATTTCAGGGTCTGTCCCAGCCTAGTTTCAAGATGGAGGGCTGAGAATAAGATGATGTTTTTTTCTTCCATCATTAAGTTAATAGAGATGATAGAAAATGTATTTTGTAAACCAGGCAATGGATTGAAAACACAACCGAGGGAGCTGTCTTGCCAGACCAGAAAGAGCACAGCATCCCTAAGAGAAGGATGCAGACAGGAAACCCAAAGCAAAGTGAACTTGTAACTGTAAGCCAGGCTGCTCCTGTGTCAGGAAACACAAGAGCACCAATCAAGAATCATCACACCTTTGAGACAACAATACCATGAAAGAAAGATAACTTAGCTGGTGGAAGTCCTTCCTAAAGCGTGGATGGGGAGGGCGAGGGCTGTGCCACACACTCCCTCAACGAATCCCTGAGACCTGGGCATGGTACCCAGGGGAAAGTCCTTCCAGACTGCTCTTCCCAACGAGGTAAGCAGCGATGGCTGTGCTGAGAAGATGCTTCTGTGATGAGGGAGGAGCTGGTAGGGATGTAAGCATACAAGGATGGCCGTGGATAGTCTGGACCTCTTGCTAATATGGGCAGAGGTGTTGCAGCATTGTGTCCAAAATGCTCCTGGGAGAAGGGCCAATCTCTGCAGCCAAAACTGCAAAGCTGAACTACAGGTTACACTTGCCAATTTATTCATTGCCTACAAAGCATTGAGCGGGTTAGATATATACTCTGTCTCTTCTCTGAGTCTTAAAGACAGGGATTCTCAATGGAAGGAGGGAGAGGAAAGCATGCCTCCCTGAGGAAGAGCATCAGAATCATATATTCTCCCCTCCCTCTGACCCCAGCAGCTATGAACTCCGTCTCGCCCCATCCTCAGTGCTGATACGCTTTCTCTAGGGAGTATGTGGTCTCCACCCCCCGATGAAGAGAGATGTATTGATACTCAGTGGGGCTGAGGTAGACAAAAATTTGAAAGCTACCATTTTTAGGTAAATGTGATTCTTTCCAACTTGTATACATCACTTCTCTAGGTACAAACTATCTTCCTTATTTTAATTGGCCAAATGCATCACTCTTACCAGTGCTCTTTAACTGTTCTAGAATTACAGCCCTTGGGAACCAGGAATGGGAAGCCTAAATGTACAAAACAGAGCTCACTTTATCTTGCTTCCAAAGCTGCTTGTTGGCCTACATTTCTTCTCTTGGTAGATGGTAGCTTGATTCAGAAATCTTGGACTACTTATTTTATTTGTTTATACAGAAGGCAATTGTGAAGAATGTGGTGTGGTGTGGATTGTCCCACAGCCCCTCATCTTCCCTACACCCAGATACCCAGATTTCTAAAGGCTGAGGGCTCAGGCTGGGCTCTGAGGGGACGGAGGGGGACAGTGGGGGCTGGCCAAGACCCTGAGGCCTGGGCAGGGCGTGGCGTGGGGCCAGGGGAGGGCAGGAGAGACTGCCTGGGCGAGGCTCGAGTCGCACAGAGAAGCTTGAGCTGGATCCATTCGCTGCTTGCAGGATCTTGGTCACCAAAACCTGTCTAGCCTAAAGGACAAGCACAGTTTGATCTGAGCCTTGGCACTGACCTCACTTAAACATTAGATCAATAAATGACAATTTAATGGAACCGTTGCTGGGAAACTAAGAAGTATCAAGTATCTGAGATTGTTTTAATTTGTTTTGTTTTTCTAAAGCTGTATCTTGCTTCTTGGTAATGTGGCTCCCAGGCTGTCCCCTCCACGCACCCTCGGATGGGGTTGAAAATACGCTCAGCAGCTGCCCCCACAATCAGCGGGAGGCCCTGTGCTGTCCAGTCGGCAGGTCCTCCAAACAGTAGAGTGAGGAGTTAGCGAATGAGAGAGATTAGGGTCTTTTCAGAAGAAAAACGCTAGAGGAAAAACACCTGTAACAATTACCAACTCATCTTCTGAATTTCTCTTGCAGCTCCTTGAGACTCTATTTCCAGCTGAGCCGTCTAGCTCTCAGCATGGGTGCCTTTTATCCGGTATTGGTGCCAGGCCAGATCATCTCCATCTTCTGTTAGCTGGCCAAGGAGGACAGGCAGCCACATTGGGGTCTTCTCTCTCGTGTGTCTCTCCTAGGAACAGAGAGGTCAGGATTTGTGCTTGTTTTACTTCTTTTCTAGCCTTCCCCTCTTCTCTCTTTCCTATGCCCTGGGCTGGCCATCTCAGAGGTTGTGTTGGGGGGGTGGTGCTGGCTGTTGGGAAAAAAGGACAATTCCTGTGTTCAACATGGCTGTCATACCGCCCAGACACAGGTTGGGAATGGGGCTTTGGCTGCCCGCTGGTGAGTGCCTGCCTTGCTGTTGGTTCTGCCAAAGCACGTGGTTCTCATTGTCTCTTTCTCCCGCCTTGCAGCCAGCCATGAATGCCATCTTCCACAGATGCCCAAGTCCCTTGGAAACTGAGCTGTCATGGCTATGCTACCAGAATTTCCATCTAGGCCTCCAGTTTCCTTAGAGCAAAAGGAAAACCAATTGTGAAAGAAAAGTAGCAGAGTGGGAAGGTGGTCTAAGGACAGCTGTTCTGGCGTAAATAAAATTACAACCCTGATGACTGGCAGCGAGTCAGCACCTTCTGTACCCGAAGCTATCGACCAAAATAGTGCTTCCTGGTTTGGGGACTGTATTAGTCTTCCAGGGCTGCCGTAACAAAGTACTGCAAACTGGGTGGCTTAACACAACAGCAATTTATTATCCCACACTTTTGAAGGCTGTAAGTCCAAAATCAAGGTGTTGGCAGGGTTGATTCCTTCTGAGACATCCGAGGGAGAATCTGTTCCATGCCTCTCTCATAGCTTCTGGTAATTCCAGGCATTTCTTGGCTTGTAGGTGCTTGTAGATAAATCCTCTACTCCTACATAGTTATCCTTGGGCCACTGTCTTCACATGTCAGTCTTCTCATAAAGACACCAATCATATTGGATTGAGAGTCTACCCTACTCTAATATGACCTCATTTTATCTAATTACAACTTCAATGACCCTGTTTCCGAATAAGGTCACATTCTGAGCTAAGAAGGTTAGGATTTCAACATATCTTTTTTAAAGGGGATACACAGTTCAACTCATAATGGAGACCAAAGGCTGGAGGACCTGCAACAAGGAGATCTGGAAGGAGTTACGTGGGTAACTTGGAAGCCCCTGTTAAAACAGTGGTCCTTGGAATTGTACTGGGTGTACATAAAACAAAAACAAAACCATAAAACAAAAACAAAACAGTGGTCTTGTTAATTCTATAGGCAAAGTTGTCTGAACTCCAAGACTTCATAAAATTCTGTATCTGTATGTATTGTATTAGTTAAGATTTGGGGCCAAGTGCGGTGGCTCATGCTTGTAACTCCAGCACTTTGGGAGGCTCAAGTGTGAGGCTGGGTGTTTGAGACCAGCCTGGGCAACGTAGTGAGACCCTGTCTTTACCAAAATAAATAAATAGAAAAAATAAAAGTTAGCTGGACATGGTGGCATGTGCCTGTAGTCCCAAGCTACTCAGGAGGCTGAGGCAAGAGAATCACTGGAGCTAAGGAGAGGGGAACACATCATTAGACAAACATTATAACTACTACAATTCACTATATAATTCAAGTTAGCTTAAAGAAAAAGAGGGGAATCTATTTTAAGGATACAGTGGTGTCTCATGGAATACAAGGGAAGGCATACAGCTGGCCTTAGGAAAGAACTTGAACCTGGCTGCTGCTTTCTGCCCATATACTTCATTCTTCTTTCTCTGAAATCTTTCTTTCTCTGCTTCTTATTCTACCCATTGGGAAGAAGGTCGTTTCCCTACAACCTCTCAGTTTTTATCTCCTTCATTCAAGGGACCAGCCTAATGTAAATTCCCGGGGAAGAAAATCTGATTGGCCCAGCTTGAGTCAGATTCCCACCCCAAATCAATCAGCTGTGTTCAGGGGGGTGGGGGCCGCACACCAGAAACATGGCATTCCCAGCGGAGGATCCAGTAAATATCCAACATATGTCAGTTAATCTCCTAGAAGTGTAGAGGTCCCTGGAATCATCCTAAAGATAATTTTATCTTAAGAACTCTCATATTACACATGAAGAAATAGAAGTTCCCAAAAGTCAAAGACTGACTTGAGATCTCATACCCACACACAGATGCCAAATAATGACTCAGTTACACCTAGTGCCCGGGTCCCAGAATTTCCATTCCAGTTCCTTCTATAATTCCATGTTTAGGCCGCATAATTCCATGGCTCTTGACTGAAGGGAAAAGTGAAAACAAGCAAACATAGCCACATGCACACCCCCACTGGCAAACAGGAAACCTGCCCTGCTCCTTCAGGGTCCTTGCTCCTGCTGCTCCCTCTGCCTGGCCGGGGCCTTCCACCTCTCACTTCCCGACCTTGGGCTGATTGATTCCTCCCGTCTTTCAAAGCTCAGCTCAACTATGACTTGCTCAAGGAAACTCTCCTGACCTCCCAAGCTAGGTCAGTTCCTACCCTGTTTTGTGTTTTTAGAGTAGTTCTGTTCTTCCCCTTCTTTTGCCATTAAATTATTAAGTATGAAAATTTGTGTAATTTGTTCAGTGGCTACCTCCACCTGGATTACAAGAGCTACAGGGGCCAAGACTGTGTAATATCCCTATGAAAAGCATGAGCCCTCACGCGTGGTAGGTGCTTGGTGAATATTTGTTGGGAAAACCAAAAAGAATGAAGAATAAGAGAGCAAGAAGAAAAAGAGAGCCTTTACCTTCACCCTTTCTCTAGGAGGAAAATTCTCTAGGAGGATTAGGAAAAAAGCTTCTGAAATGAAGCTTATTTCAGAAGTAGTTTCTAAGGGAGAGCTTCCAGAATTTTTAGCCTCAATAATGATGATAACAGCTAACAATTTGGAGCAGCTGCCATCTGTTAGGCTCGGGGCTGAGTGCACTGCCCTTTTAAATCCTCGCATGAACTCTTTGGAGTCGGTAATGTAGGCACTGAGCCTGGCTGTTTAGAGCAATAAACGTCCTGTCCTGGGATTCATTCCTTGAAGACAGTAGTGGGTTTCATTCTTCTTTGGACCTGTCCAGAGACCAGCCAGAGGCCCAGGAATGCTCAGTAAATGGGGGTCCCGATTGGACCTCCACAAGGACCTAAGGTTGCACCTGTTGTTTCTTTCCCAAGGAGCCACCATACTGAGCAATGAGGGTAGGGGCAGGTATTCTCTAGTCCTAAATATTAATTGAGCACCTACTGTGTGCCAGGCACTGAGCTAGGCACTAGAGATACAATAATAATCCAGACACAAATCTTGCCCTCATTGAACTTAACATCTAGTGTGGGAAAGAAGTATGAAATAATTATAAATGATTAATATTTAAGTGTAATTAGGAAAGTGGTTCTAAGGAAAAAGTACAGGGAGCTATGGGAAAATATAATAGGGAAACTTTGTCATTCTGTTACTATTTTCTATTAGGTTGTCAGTATTGTCACCACCACCCCTATCCTGCCCACAGCAGACAGTGGCTCCCATTTGCCAGAGCCCATTTATTGGCCTACAGCTCAGTGGAAAGATGGCAAAGTAGTGTTGCTTCCTTTACACTTTCCAAATCACACATGAACACATCTAACTGGCAGAACCAATTCACACTCAGAAGCCTGGCTGCAAGGGGACCTGCACATGTATTCTCAGCTTTCTAACCTCTCCGCATGGGAGATGAAATAGTTGGAGAGAGCCAATGTAAGTATGCATCACACAAGGCAGGCCCAAATCTGTGTGTTTCCTGCAATCTCTTTTTAAAATCGAGGTATAAACTTCTTATAAAAATGCAGATTTTAAGAAATAGTTTGATGAGTTCTGCAAATGCACACACCCATGTAACCCACAGCCTACTCGTGACACAGAATGGTCCCATCTTGCCATCGAGTCCCCTTGTGCCTCTTTCCAGTCAATTATTCCTGTCTCCTGCTCAGAGGCAATCACTGTTCTGATCCCATCAACTTGTTTTGCCTGATAGTCACAAGTCAGTATTGCCTGTTCTAGGATTTCAAATATATAGAACCACACAGTATGTCCTCTTTTGTGTCTGACTTTTTTCGTTCTAACTAGTATCAGAGAGAGTCAATCATGTTGTTACATGTAGCAATAGTTCAGTCCTTTTGTAATGCTGAGTAGTATTCCATTATAAGAATATATCATATCCTCTCACCAGTAGGTGGATGTTTATATGGTTTCCAGCTTGGTGCCATTATACAAATAGCTGCTTAAGTCTGTATTTTTAAAACAAACACCCAGGTAATTCTGATGCAGGTGGACCACACTTTGAGAAACACAGCTCTAGCACAGAGAACTGAAGCTTGGAAAGGTTAAGCAAATTGTCCAAAGCCACGTAACTAAGAAGGCTTTGATGCCAGAAGGTAGATTCCAGAGCCTGGGCTCTTCCCGCTTGCACGGTAGACCTAAGAAGGAGGGCCTTGAAAATAAGGTGCATGTTTCAGTTATCGATTGCTGAATAACAAAACAACAAGACTTCGGCTTCAACAACAATTCTTTCTTATTATTCTGTGTCTCTAGCTGCGTGGTTTTTATGCTGGTCTCTCTCACTTTGCTGCATTCAGCAGGCAGGTCCACTGGATGCTGGGTACAGCTGGGATGGCTGAGGCAGTGGGACCTCTTTCCATAGTCTTTTACCCTCAAGGAGTCTGGACCAGGCTTCCCTTCATGGCAGTGGCCGTATTCCAAGAGAGAAAACTGTAGTGTCTGCATGCATCATGTTTGCTAATGCCCCACTGGCCAAAACAAGTCCTGTGGCCAAGCTCAAATTCAATGTGGGGGACCAACTACCCCAGGGACTGGCATGATTCACTGGTGGCATGATTCATTCAGAGCCATTAATGTAACAATCTACCGTAGCAGGGAAGTTTATGTTTCCCAGACAATGGGAGGCTAGAGGGGGCAGAGCTAGAGAGAGCCAGGAAATTAATAAAAGGATTTAAAAAATGTCAATGGAGCCAGAAGAAATCAAAGGAGATCCTCTTTGAAGCAAGGGTCCATGTTTCCCCTAGTCATCTTTGTAGCCCCCACGGCTCTCAAGGGGTTTTTCATACAGTAGGTACTCAGGAAATGGTTACTAAACTGAATCAAAGTAGCAATGATAGGTTGAGGGGTTAGGGCTTAGAAGAAGGATGGCTAAATGATAACACACTGAAAGAAGCCAGACGCCTTAAGCATGGAAGGATGAGTGCTAACAGGAGAAAAAACTGAAATGAAAAGAGACAAACAAGATGAAAACATGGACATATTTTTGCTGTACAAACAGTTAAACTATATGTCCACTCTTTCAACCAGTATTTATCGCTTGCTAGATGCTCTTCAAGGGGCTAGAGCTTTTTCTCAAAGTGTAGGTCATCTGAGCAGTGTGGACTAGTTAGGTAGATGGATAGAAATGGCCAGCAGATGTCTAGTGGATGGGCCTGAGACAACATCCCTGGTTCCACTGTCTTCCCATAGTCTGCAGGGGGATCCCAGAAGTCACTGCCTGCCCCCAGTAGTGGGTAGCAGATATGGTCAGTGCTCTGACCATATTGTCTTGCCTTTATCACTTCAAAGCAAGACAGAATATCTAACTGCCAGCACCTGTTCTGCCTGGGGGCTTTCTCTGGCCACTCCGGCTCTAGAGGGAGCAGTCCTCAACTAAGTATTAAAACCAAAGCAATTATTATAAACCTTAGAGGAGATGAGTGCACATTATCCTGCTGATCAAAATTCCAGGAGTTCTACTGAAAAATACAAAAGACTACAGTTTTACTTATTAAGGACCATGTCCTTCCTTGCATTTCTGCAGCTGCCTGCTAGATGGGCTCCTGGCCCCAGTCTTGTTTCCCTGCAACCCACTTTCTACATTTCTGAGTGACCTTTGAAATGCAAATGTGATCATTAAGCTTTGTGAGCACTGAGACATCTCTTATTCTCCATTGTATCTGCAGCACCTAGTAGGCACCCGGTAAATATTTATTGACTAGCTATTATGGGAAATTCTCTGCTCATGAATAGGTTATACCCCCAAAATTTCTCATGTAAGGAGGTGCTTCAGAATTTGGAATACATTTGGCGATCACAACGACTAGTGGACTAGCTTGTCGGGCTAGCTCGTAAAAACCAAGCTCACTCATGATGTTGCCTGATCCTGGTCCCAGCTTTCCTGGTAGCCTTCAGCAGAGGACCATAAAATGAAGGAGGGAGGAAGAAGAAAAGGAAGGATAGGGCTTAGGAGCCATTGGGCATTGGATAATACGTTGTCAACGTCTTGTTTGACACTTCCATTTTTGCACTTCTCTGTACTATATGAGTGCTTTCTCTGAACCTGTTCCCTGCCATGCCCAACCTCCCACTGGGGCAAACTCCCCCCAGTTCCCAGGCTCCTCTTACCTTCCCCACTCTGCCAGTCACAGCTCCTATTCCCTGAGTACAGATAACCTCAAGTATTAAGAGGAAAGTGGCCTGATTGAGTAAACTCACACTACCAGATGGATGTTTAATAACTCTTCAACCTTCCTAGAGATATTTTCTTTTTTTTTTTTTTTCTAAATCAGTTTACAGTAAATGAATCTCTAAGTAATGGGATTCACTGTATCATTAAAGATAAAATGAAAAAAATATGGTGAAAAATATTTTGGGTTAAGTGCTCTTACCAACTCTTCGGTCTTTTTTTCCGATTCTTCCCCTGAAGACTAATGGTCTAGATTATTTTGGATTTTTACAACTTTGGATTCTTTAAAGATCCCTCTCTGCTTCTTTTCCCCCACAATTACTCTCATAGTCTGGTTGAGGAGGGGACACCTGTAAACACAGCAGCCATAGGTGGGGAAGCCTACAGAGTGGGGGCTTCTTCATTGAGTTTGCTGATTTGACCATCCCTGAAGGCTTTGCTCCAGTTAAGTTTGCATCTTTGACCTCACTCTGCCTTTGGAGACACATGAGCCAAGCCCAACACCAAAATGTGGTCAGTACTCAACAAGCAAGAACCAGGAAAATTGGAGGGAATTTCTAACTGGGCAGTCTGGGGATTTCCATTCTAACATTTGTATTGTCTTTAATTCTCTGTTATTCAAATGCATTTTATATTTGGCCGCCACAAAGAACTCTGTCCAGGGGATTTCTGCTATTGCAGCTGTAGGAAAGAAATTGGATTAGAAAAGATTAAAGTGATACTTGCCCAAGGTCACACAGCTAGTTAGAAGAGAACACATTTCCTGGTTGCTAATCCTATGTTCTTTTGATAAAAACTTGATGCTTCATATCACTTAAAATATAAGATTTGCTCTAATAAGCTTGAAGATTAGCTTTTTCCTCTCCAGTCAGAGAAAAATAATAAATTTATATTTGCAGCATTTTTCCATCAGTTTGAGATAGCATTTCTGAAAGTATGTTGTTCCACTGAACACTAGTTATTTTAAAAAGGGTTTCAAACACAAAAGTTTACTCTCTGCCATTGTGGAGAATTACGGAGAATATTAACTGATTAGGTATTCTGGGAAGTCCTGCAACAATAAAATCATAAAGTTTGTTGAACTCAGCAATCTTTAAATTTATTTGGTCAAGAGTTATCTTTCTTCCTCCCTCCCCCTCTCTACTCCTTCCCTTCCTTTCTTCCTGTTCATGAAACATTATCACCAAGTAATATACTTTAGGAAATACTGGGCTATGGTAAACAGAATTGAAAATCAATCTACAGTAGGCCAGTAATTTTCTTCTTAGATCAAGAAAACTAGATTGTTAATTCTGCAAAAATAAGCCTGCAAGGATTTTGATTGTGATTGCATAGAATCTATTGAACAATTTATGGAGAACTGATGCCTTAACAATATTAAGTTTTCCATGAACATGGTACATTTCTCTATGTATTCGATCTTTTAAGATTTTTTTTCAGATTGATAGTTCCAGGTGTAGAAATCTTGCATATTTTCATTAATTTTATCCCCATTATTTGATATTTAGTATAGCAGCTTCCTTCCCTTCCCATTTCCTGGAATTCCCATTCCCCTTACCTTGCTCACTTCCTCTTTTTCCACAGTACTTATCCCTCCTAATCTGCTGTATAATTTTATAGTTTATTACTTATATATAATGAAAATATACTTATGTTTAATACTCATTGTCTGTCTTTTTTTGACAAGAATTTGAGTTCCATGAGAGCTCAGATACTTGTTCTGTTCATGGATGTACCAAGGACAGTGTCTTAAAACCATGTGTGGCACACAGTGTAGGCATTCAGTGCCGGAGCCAGCCGGCGACGTGGGGCACCTGGAGTTAGGGGGCGAGGATGAGAAATAAAGAGACAACACACAGATGGGAACAGGAAGACGGAGTCTGTGAGGACTGCCGTGCCATGTTTATTTTATGGGCTACATTTATACAGACAAGATCAAAAGGAAACTGATACGATGGAACAAATGGCACATGCTTACATTAGTTCAGAAACTGGATAGTTCCCGTTTTTTGGGGCCATAAACTGACTTCATGGATTTTCTATCAGTTGAGCAATTTTCCCATCACCTAATCTAAACCTTAACTTCTAAGATCAATAGGGCTATAAGTACCTGACTAATTAGTCAAGGCAGCCCAGGGTAAAGAACAATCAGGAATGACTAACAGGGCTGCCTGGGGTAAAGAATACTTAGGCCGGCCTGGCGCGGTGGCTCACGCCTGTAATCCTAGCACTCTGGGAGGCCGAGGCGGGCGGATTGCTCGAGGTCAGGAGTTCGAAACCAGCCTGAGCAAGAGCGAGACCCCGTCTCTACTAAAAATAGAAAGAAATTAATTGGCCAACTAATATATATAGAAAAAATTAGCCAGGCATGGTGGTGCATGCCTGTAGTCCCAGCTACTCGGGAAGCTGAGGCAGGAGGATCACTTGAGCCCAGGAGTTTGAGGTTGCTGTGAGCTAGGCTGACGCCATGGCACTCACTCTAGCCTGGGCAACAAAGCGAGACTCTGTCTCAAAAAAAAAAACAAAAAAACACTTAGGCCTACAGGGCACATTATTCAAAGAGAACTACATGCAACTGATTACCTCAGTGACTTTCTATGACTGCAGCTATATTTCCAATATCCTCCGTAGTCAAAGAGAAAGGTCAGAATGTCAGAGCTTTGATTCAGGGCAGGTGCTATGTCATTGAAGACCCCAGCGTGCCGGGCAGCAGCCATGCCTAGAATCTCCCGTGTTCAGGACAGCTCCCGACATCTCAGCAATAAAAATTCAATGAATTAATGAAGATAGCACAGTAAAGAAACTAAAAGGGTGTTGAAGTGAGGGTTGAATGATCCAGTCTGCAGTATCACAATGAAGCCTACTTCCTCCTCTCAGTTTCTAGCCCCAGAGAAACTAAATGACTCTATTTCCCCTTCTCTTACTTACTACTCAGTCTATTCTCATCAGACTAGCACTACAGCGGTTCTCACCAAGGTCACCAATGATTCCCCTTTCACTGAACTCAGTGGATATCTTTTAGTCCTTATGGTATTGAATTCCACAGCACCATTTAACACTGTGTACTATGCCCTCCTGGAAACTCTTTCTTACTTTGGCACCCGGAATACTTTCCTGAGTATCTTCCTACTTTTGTGACATATTTTTTTTCTCTTTTGCTGGTTTTTATTCCACTTCCTGACCACTTATACTGTTATTCCTTTGACCTCTGTTCATGCCCTCTGCTATGGGCTGAATTTTGCTTCCCCCCAAATTCATATATTGAAGTCCTAACCCCCAGTAAGTACTTCAGAATGTGACTGTATTTGGAGATAGGGTCCTTAAAAAGCTAATTAAATTAAAATTAAGTAATTAGGGGGTCAGCCATAATCCAGTATCACTGGTGTCCTTATAAGATGGGAAAATTTGGACACAGATGGGTACAGAAGGAAGACCAGAAGAGGACACAGGAGAAGATGGCCATCTACAAGCCAAGGAGAGAGTCCTTGGAAGAAACCAACCCTGTTGACACCTTGATCTCAGATTTCTAGCCTCCAGAATTGTGAGAAAATAAATTTCTGTTGTTTAAGCCACCCGGTCTGTGGTACTTTGTTATGGCAGCCTTAGCAAACTAATATATTGTCTTCTCATTTTATTCTTGAGTGATCTTAATCTACTTCAATGGCTTTATGTGCAGTCTATATGCTGATTCCTCCAAATCTTTCATCCTTAGACTTTAGCTGCTATCTACTGCAGGAGAAGCAGAGTTCAGACACTGAGTTCAGCCAAGTTAATTGCCTAATCAAACAAACAGAAAACAAGAAAAAATAAATAAATAAAATAAGAAAAACAACAACAACAACAAAAAACCAAACGGGAAAATCATTACTCTTCAGAAAAATATAACAGAATCAAGAGGTGCTACAATGCGTTATTCATGATATCCACATAAAATCCAAATTTTCCAGGCATACAAAGAAGTTGGAAAATGTGATTTCATACTCAAGAAAAAAGGGAGTCAATTGTAGACCAACCTTAAGATGACAGACATTGGAAGTAGTAGATAAAGATTTTATAAGATAAATATTTTTTAAGTATTATAATAACTCAGGGAGGTGAAGGAAAATATGCAGATCATAAAATATCAGAAGAAAAGTACAAATTATAAGATAGAACAAAATGGAAATTCTAGAATTAAAAAATAGAGTATCTCTAATAAAAATTTACTAGAGATCTTAATAGTGGAATAGAGATGTCAGAAGAGTCAGTGAACTTGAAATGAGAGCAATCAAAATTATTCAAATTGAAGAAAAGGGAGGAAAAACATTTTTAAAATGAGCACAGTTACAGAAACCTCTGTAATAATATCAAAAGGTCTAACACACATATAATTGGAGTTCCAGAAGAGTCAAGAGAAAATGGAGCATAAAATGTATTTAAAGAAATAAATGTATTTATGTAAATAAAGCAAATTTACCCAAATTTGCTAAAAGACATATATACAAATTCAAAAAGAGACCCAATCAAGGTAAATACAAAGAGAATCATGTCTAGGCACATAGTCAAACTTAAGAAAACTAAAGATACATAGAGAATATTGAAAGCCTCCAGAGGAAAATACCACATTAGATACAGGGGAAAACGACTGTAAACATCTTATTAGAAACTGTGGAGACCAATTATATCTTTGAAGTGTTGAAAGAAAAAACGACTGTGAACCTAGATGAAGACTTCATAAATGTGACAATGATAATATTAAGGACAAGGGGGAGGTGAGTGGACATATCAAGTTACAAGAGTCATATATTTTATATAATGTTCTGTGTTACTATAGAGCAGGTGTCCTCAAACTACGGCACATGCGGGTGTTTCTGCCTGTTTGTTTTTTTTACCTCAAAATCAGATATGTGCAGTGTGCATAGGAATTTGTTCGTAGTTTTTTTAAAACTATAGTCCGGCCCTCCAACGGTCTGAGGGACAGTGAACTGGCCCCCTGTTTAAAATGTTTGAGGACCCCTGCTATAGAGTTTTGGGTTACACAGGTGTATACCTTTGTTAAAAGTCATCAAATTGTTCACTTAAGATAGGTGCGTTTCAACATACGTAAGTTTTAGCTCAAAAGACCCATAGATAAATATTTAATTCCAGTCGAGGATATGTATCCTGATGTATTTACGGGTGAAATGTGCTGCTACTTACTTTGAAATGCATCAGTTTTTTGTTTTTTGGGTTTTTTTTTTTTTGAGACAGATCTCACTCTGTTGTCCAGGCTAGAGTGCTATGGAGTCAACCTAGTTCACAGCAACCTCAAACTCCTGTGCTCAAGCGATCCTCCTGCCTCAGCCTCCCGAGCAGCTGGGACTACAGGCATGTGCCACCATGCCCGGCTAATTTTTTCTATATATTTTTAGTTGTCCAGCTAATTTCTTTCTATTTATAGTAGAGATGCGGTCTCACTCCTGCATAGGCTGGTCTCGAACTCCTGACCTTGAGCAATCCTCCCACCTCGGCCTCCCAGAGTGCTAGGATTATAGGCATGAGCCACCACACCCAGCCGAAATGCATCAGTTTTAAGTAACATGGATTCTTTATCATATAAGATTAATGTGATAAAGAAAATACCATAAAATGTTAATTAAAGGATCTAGGTGTTGGGCAGATGGATGTAACTTGCACAATTCTTTGAATTTTTCTGTATGCTTGGACATTTTTTATAATAAAATCTTGGAAAAAATTAACAGATCCCGAACTAAACTCATTATCGCTTCTTACTCCCTTCAAATCGACTCTTATGCTACTGCTATTTGTTTCAATAAATGGCGTCAGCTTTTACCCAGTTGTACAAGTCACAAACCTGGCACTTGTTCTTCACTGCTCTCTTTTCTTTATTTTTCACATCCAAATTATCACCAAATATTGTAGGTTACATTTCCTACATATTTTTCCATTCAGTGCACCTCTTCTTCCATCACAGCTACCAATCTAGTCCAAGCCATCATCACCTGTCACATCAGCTACAGCATGAGGCTCCTAATGTGGCTTCCAGTTTCCACTATGGCCTGTTTCCATCCTTTTTCAGAATAATCTTTTAAAAATGCAAATATGTTATTTCATCCCTGCTTAAAATTCTTCTAGAATATCCCATCGCCTTTAGGATAAAGCTCCAAATCCTTTGTGTTGCTTAGGAGGCACCAGTTTGTCTCTCAGCTTCATTTCACCCTGTTCTCCACTACATTATCTGAGCTCCAGCTCTGCTGGACTGATTTCAGTCCTGCTCTGTCTGACATACATGCTGTTTCCTCTGCTTGTAACATTCTTCCCTGTCAATTTCTTCCTTCTGGCAAATGCCTGCTCATCGTTCATGTCTCAGTTTACATGGATCTTCCTAGGGAAGCCTCCTGCCTCCCAGAATAGATCAAATCCCCTTCCTATGGTAGGAAGTACTCTTTCATAGCACTTATCACGTCACCACTATGTCACTACCTTCCCAGAACTTAGCACAATAAGCTGATATATATGTTCAAGAGACATTTGTGATATGGATGGTTTAATAGGAGACAGTGTGTTGTTATACATGTGTTAACTTGACTGAAATAATTAGTTTGGGGAAAAGACACCATGTTTTCATACACTTGAGGATGTATGAGTCAGCATGTTTTAGATTGCAAATATCAGACCCTGGAATCAAACTAGTAAACAGGAAGTTCATAGAGGTAGATGTTTAGTAGTGGTGTAGACTTCAGGTACACTGTGATCAGGGCTTTCAATCTATTTCTCTTTAATTCTCTTCACTCTTCCCTTCTTGTATGTTTTGTTTGTCCTCAGGCTAGATTCCCTCATGGTTTCAAGATGGACGCCAGCAGCAACTGCAGCTTCTTTTCACATACTTCAGGTGAGAGACACTTGCTTCTCACTGGTCTCTCTTAAGGCCAAGAAAGAACTTACTTAGAAATCTTCAGCAACCATCTCCTTGTGTCTTATTGGCTAGAACTAAGTCATATGCTCATTCCTGAACCAATCACTCATTGGCTTATACTAATCTGTCTGCCTCTAGGATCAGCCTCCTTCAATCAAAAATGCTGCACGAGGAAGGAGAGATACCTGAACAAAACTGAGGTTCTCTTAGGAAGAATGAGGGGGAGAATGAATTCTGGGACGATAACCAATAGTATCCACCTCTGTGTATTATTCTCCAAAAGTAGCTTCTGAGAAATGGCCTTGCTTTTTTCTTATAGATACTCTGCATTTTGTAACTGAGATTATGTTTGACTCTTCATTGACAGTTGAAAGCTCAGAGATGAATTTGTGGCCCACTTTAAGAAAACACACAGAACACTGGGGTAAATATTTTTAGATTAGCTTTATTCTTGCCTTCTATTTATGCTCCTAATCTTATTTTTCTTGTGCTTCATTTTTCTTGTCCATTTCTAATTTATTCTCTATTTTATGTATTCTTGTTAAACTATCTTAACTTAAAAAATAAAATAGATATAAGCAAGTAAAATACAAATATTTTGCTTATGCTTTGCATCTCCTCCTCCCCATTATGTTGCTTTGTCCTTAAATATCTAGAATTATAGGTTATTTATAGATCTTTCCTGCCAGGAATAGACAGGAGTTAGTTGATACAACCAGCATGTCATTATTTTTCTCATTTTATTTCCAAGGAATATACTCTTTGGAATATTCTTCTTTCTCTAATATTTTTAGAAGATAAAATAAATTTTTTGTTATTTTTGATGATAGAAACCAAGATGAGCCAAGAAAATCTAATAATTTCATAGCCTTTTAAGAAAAAGCATACCATATAGAAATTATTTTTAAAAAGTTAAAATGAACTTGTCTCATTGTGAAAGAATTACCCTGTCCTCACCCTTGCTAGGTATTGTGTATTATATGATTTTGTTGTTTAAAGTATTATGCTCTGTAATCATTTGGAGAAAAAACAGAGTTAGATTCCTTCCTTTATCCCATATACCCAAACAAATCCCAAATAGATAAAAGATTGAAATGTAAAACATAAGACCATAAGAGGAAATATGAATGAATATATAATCTGAGGAAAAGAAAGAACTTTATGGCATAATACCAAAGATAGAAACCATACAAGCAAACGCTGATTACAGATAGTAGCTAACATGTACTGAGAGGTTATTATATGCTGGGTCATGTACTGAGGACATGTGTTATCTCATTTTGTTCTCACATCAATCCTATGAAGCGGGTATTATTATTATTATCACTGTTTTATGAATAAGAAAAATGAGGCACAAGGAAATTAATTACCTTACTTAAGGCCACTCAGGCATAAAGTGACTGAGTTAAGATTTTAATCACAGTAGTCTGACTCAAAACCTGAAAACTTAATGGGACATGGTACAAAATAGTATTTACTGTGTAAACCTGCCATTTCTTTCCCATAGGGGTGTATGATATACACAAGGGCTTGGTAAACTGTGACGGAAGAAGATCTGAGCGGGACTCACCCCATGCTCGCCAGGGTGGAACAAGAGAGAGCAGCCAGCAGCCTGCTCACCTTTCTTCATCTGTCTTCTTTCAGAACCTCTCATTTAAACTCTTGCTGCTCATTTGCCCACGTGGAGCCACCTCAGCCAGTCCAGGTGCCTCCCCCAATCCTGCCAAAGAACCTGGCAAAGAGCGTGCATCTTCCTCTCTGGGAACAATAGGGTATAGATACCACATCTGAAGAGATGAAAGAGGATTGAATCCTCCAGACACAAGCAGTAGCTCTCAATCACTTGGCAATTGTTGGCCATTCCGTCTTTCTCTCCCACTCTTTTTCCAGCAGTCAGACAAACATATAATAGTTAACCTTCCCAGCTTAGACAAATATATAATAGTTAAGCTTCCCAGCTTGCTTGGAGTTAGGTATAGAGATAGAGGTTTAGATAATTGTTAATTTAAGCCATTTTTTAGTTTACATTTTATGGGAAGAAAATATTTGTAAATACAATATGATTATTGTCAAAGAGTTTGTGGAATGTCACATTCAGTGATGTATTAATAATACTGGAAGCCATTCACTCCTCTCTAATCTTCCATTCATAGTAATGCTCCAAAGTGTTTGCTTTGGCTTATTACCGCTAAAAATGTGAATGAAAAACAAACCCTGTCCACTTCTGAAAGCACTGGTAAATGCAAACCACTGTCATTGACAAGACTTGGTATAGTAAAGAAATGCAGTTTCCAAATCTGCTGCATTCCAGTGGATAAATGAATAATCAGGAGTTCTGGGTGGCTCCCCATTGGGAAGAAAACCATTGGAATCACTGACCACAAAAAGAAAAATTTCAAAATTTCCTGTATTTATTAATTTAGATTGATTTCCATCTCTGGCAAATCTACTCTTACCAGCACTAAAGGCAGTTTCCAAGAAAAAAAAGAGAGAGAAAAAAAGATGCCACTTTGGAAGACATCATTACTTTATCCTTCAAATAGCCTCATAGGGAACATGCAGCAATTGCCTTATTAGATGTTCAAAGCATCCTGTGTTCCTCCACACCCAGACTAGAACTGTCCTGGGAGCTAATCTGACAAACCCACCACATAACAGTAGTTTGCTCATGTGGGCCCCAAGGAAGACCTGTAGAACTCAGGAACTAGCAAATTTCATGGATGTTTCTGAGTTCCAAACCCTGAGGCAAAGTAGGTAAGTATTGAAGTCACTATTTGTTTTCTTACTCTTTACACATTTTTCCATAGGTGATTTCATAATACGAGTATGAGGGAACTATTTAGTTAATGACTATACTGTATACCTCTCTTGTGAAAAAAAGTTATGATTATATAGGACATGATTATTATTGGTGTTGGGATTAAGACTTAATGAAATTGAGTAAAGTAAGAAGTATGCCATTCACAGCATTAATTAACTGCATAGACATTGTGTAATACTAAATTTGAAAAAAATCTTTAATTTGAATAATTGCTTGAAAAGGCTACTAACTGAGGACTAGGTTCACTTTAGTACTGTAACCTGGCAAATTGAGAGAAGACAAGTTGGTTTTCATACCATATGAATCACATGTCACCTCTGAATGATCACGTATTTTAAATAGTTTGACTCTAAGTGAACTGTCATTATGGGTATTAAAGATCGTTAGCCAGTTCCCCCTGAGTATGTCTACTATCCAAGCTTTCGAAGGGGGAGCTGTTAGATTTATTTATTTCATTAAGAAATAGTACTGATAGCCGGGCGCGGTGGCTCACGCCTGTAATCCTAGCTCTCTGGGAGGCTGAGGTGGGCGGATCGTTTGAGCTCAGGAGTTCGAGACCAGCCTGAGCAAGAGCGAGACCCCATCTCTACTATAAATAGAAAGAAATTAATTGGCCAACTAATATATAGAGAAAAAATTAGCCGGGCATGGCGGCACATGCCTGTAGTCCCAGCTACTTGGGAGGCTGAGGCAGCAGGATTGCTTGAGCCCAGGAGTTTGAGGTTGCTGTGAGCTAGGCTGACGCCACGGCACTCACTCTAGCCTGGGCAATAAAGTGAGACTCTGTCTCAAAAAAAAAAAAAAAAAGAAAAAGAAATAGTATTGAAGCTGGTGGCACATGCCTGTAGTCCCAGATACTCAGGAGGCTGAGACAGGAGGATCGCTTGAGCTCTAACCTCCAGGACCTCAGAATGTGAGTATTTGGGACTATAGGCATGCGCCACCATGCCCGGCTAATTTTTTCTATATATTTTTAGTTGACCAATTAATTTGTTTCTATTTTTAGTAGAGACGGGGTCTCATTCTTGCTCAGGCTGGTTTTGAAATCCTGACCTTGAGTGATCCTCTCGCCTTGGCCTCCCAGAGTGCTAGGATTACGGGTGTGACTGACCACGCCCGGCCGAGATAGGGCCTTTAAAGAGAAGATTACATTAAAATGAGGGGGGACCCAATCTAATATGACCGGTGTCCTTATATAAAGAGGAACATGGATACACAAAGACACCAGGTATAATTTGCACTCTCAGCAAAAAGGCCATATGAGAACACAGTGACAAGATGGCCAGCTGTAAGCCAAAGAGAGAGGTCTCAGAAGAAACCAAAGCAACCGACACCTTTATCTTCAAATTCTAGCCTCCAGACTGAGAAAATAAATTTCTGTTGTTTAAGCCACCCAGTCTGTGTATTTTGTTACGACAGTCCTAGCAAACTAACACATATCTTTGCCTGTTACCCTACTGTTCTCCCCAGGGTAACCATGACCAACACTGTCTTTTCAAACTTACTTCCTGTGTTTTTGCACACAGAGTCATACATAGGAAGTTTCTTTGTTTACACAGAGTAGATATTGCTCTGTGACTTGCTTTTTTCATTCAACAGTATATCATAGATAGCTGTCCATGTCAGTACCTATAGAAAACTACCTACCCCATTCTTATGGAAGACTGCATGGTTTTCCATTGTGTGGATGTACCATGATTCATTTTAACTATTCCATTATTGATGAGAATTTAGATTATTTTCATTTTTCTATATTTTCAGTAATGCCATAATAAACATCTTTGTACATTTGTGGTTGGTCTCACATGCTAACATATCTGTAAAAATAATCACGGAAGTGGAATTGCTGAGTTAAAAAGCACATGCAATTAAAATTTGAAAGTTATTGTCAACTTGCCTTTCAGAAAGGCTTAAACAATCTCCAGTCCTACTGATATATATGAGACTCTCTGTTTCCTCATTCAGTCATTCAGGGTTTTTTTTCTTATTTATAGGTGTAAGTGTGTATACATAGATTTTCAAAATTAACATGCTTGTACTGTACTTTTTTTTTTTTGAAATCTGTCTTTAGTATTTTAGTCTTAAACATGAACTTTTCCCCATGAAGAGAAAATTTAGTCTTTATTTTCAGTCTTTTTGTATAGAATCATTCTTCTATTTGGGGATCTCTTGCCTACATCAACCACTTTTATTGCTAACTCTAGAACTTGTGAATTTGGATCAACGTAAACATAGCTCTGAAGGTTTTGTTTCCTGGATGGAGGCAAAAATCAGAGTGCTCTTTCCCTAGAAATTAGTGAACAAATGCTTTGAAATAGTGTGCTAAGATGTCCCCCTGAGAGTTAACTTCCAGTTTTCTTTTAGAACTAGTTAAAATTATTAAAATGGTATTCAAACCCAGTAGGCTCACTAAATGCTTGCTGAATTGCATTGGAGTACGTCTGTAATTAAGGCAGAATTACTTCTAATAGAATTTTTTTCTGGATGGATTCAAAAGAATTTGACCCTCTGGAAGGTGGTCTCAGTGAGGAGAGAACAGATGACTGATTTGGTTGGGGTAATGCCTCCATTTTACCATCTCAATTGGGATACTATTATAAAATTTCCAGAAAAGATGATCAGAAACTAAGAGCTTTTTTTTTTTCCTCATTTACTAATACGTGTGGAAAATTTAATCAGAACTTAATCCAACAGATATTTACCGATCTCTTATCATGTGTAAGATACTGTCTAATACACTGGGAGGAATAGAAAGAAGGCAACGTGGTGGCTGCCTTCAGGGTGTTCACGCTTTAGTTCATGCTTTAGTGGTTACCAAACATGACATCAGAACCAACTGGGAAGCAGTTTGAAAATAGTCAGATTTCATATAACCATGTTGAAAACGTATTTGACAGTCTCTACTAAAGCTAAACATATGCCTATTCTTTGACCCAGCAATTTTATTCGTAGATGTGTACCGAAGAGAAATGCATACCTATATGCACCAAAAGACATGTATAAGAATGTTCACTGCAGCACTATTTGTAACAGCCCCTAGTTGCAAACAACCAAAGTGTTCATTAACAGAACAGCAATAAGAATGAATAAACCACAAATAAAGTGATAACATAAATTTCACAAACATATTTAACAAAGAAAGCCAGACATAGAAAAGTATATATTTTCATTTATATGAAGTTCAAAAAAAGGTAAAACCAGTCTATATTGTTAGAAGTCAAGATATTGGCTAACCTTGAGGGAAGAGGCCGAGTCTGGAAAAAAGATGAAAGGGATTCTGGGTGCTGGTATATTTTATTTCTTGATCTGATCAGTTTTCTGGGTATGGTCACTATGTGAAAACTCGTTAAGCTGTATGCATATGATTTTTACATTTTTCTGTATATGTATGCTATCATTAAAATTAACATTAAAAATATATAGAATTTTGGCAGAGCACAGTGGCTCACACCTATAATCCCAGCACTTTGGGAGTTCAAGGTGGGAGGATCACTTGAGGCTAGCAGTTTGAGACCAGCCTTGGCAACATAGCAAGACTCTGTCTCTACAAAAAACAAAAAATTAAAAAAAAAATTAGCCATACATGGTGGCACATGCCTGTAGTCCCAGGTGCTTGGAAGCCTGAGGGAGGATCACTTGAGCCCAGGAGTTTTAGGCTACAGTGAACTATGATCATGCCACTGTACTTTTTAGCCCGGGCAACAGAGGGAGACCCCTGTCTCTAAAAACACATTAAAAAAAATACCGATTTTTAAGCCTCATCCCAGACCTATCAAATTAGAATATCTTCCTAATGTAATTATTTACATAATAGTTACCTGATGTAACTATTTATAGGAATCTATGTTTATAAAGTTCCCCAGGGATTCTGGTGCATTTGGGTACAGGTTTTTGGGAACTATGGCTTTTGTGAAGACAGCATTTTCTCTCTCCTTCTCAAGAACTCATCTCTGCCTTTCTGCTAGGGAGGGATCTTTGTAGAGATCATTAATGCATTTAGAATTCATTATGGTGCTATTCAGAGAAAGCACTTGGCAGCCTACCACACTGATTTCCACAGCCTCTGCATTTAGGAAGTCTGATCTGGGATCTGGTACCTGCTCCAAAAGAAATAGGTTTTTTTTCTTCCTCAGAGCAACATAAAGAGATGGATGGGTGAAGAGATATGTGTGGCGATTTACGTAGGAGACTAGATTGTCATTACATTTTTAAACAGAGTTGTCATTTTGGAGCAAGTAAGAGGAGTACAGCTGTGGAGCAAACAGGATCAAGCAGTATACCAACTATTTCCTGAAGGTTTTTCCTACATACTGACAAATTATGACTTGCAGAGCTGATATCATGAGATTATGCATTACTTTGGTTTCTTATCATTCATAGAATCATGCTGAGCAAAGAAAGAAGCAGAAGTCACTTTTGTGAATATGCTTTAAAAGGCAGAAAATGTGATTAATACTCATGAATCAAAGAGGAAAAGCTTGTTCTGAGAGACTGTGATAAGAAGCAAGAGTGCATCTGAAGAAAACACTCGGCTTTGGTCATTGAGAAAAAATTTCATGACAATAATAGAAGCAGATAATTCTTATTTTCCCAACTTGAGCAATTTTGGACAAAAGCAAAAGATGATCTGGGGAGGAACTAAAACAAGTCTAGTGTGTGTGATCCTCCTTTCCTAAAGTCAGTTATGGGGTGAGGTCAGGAACATGACTGGAGTGCCCACGTTCTTCTCATACCTCAAATCACATTGTCACTGCACCTGGGAACAATGCTGACCTTCTTTTCCTGTGCCTGGGCATTGACGGTGTCCCAGAGCTGGTCCCTGCTCTGGGACAGAGCGGGAAGATCCTCTGTCCTCATCATCCCTCTCACAAAATGGCAACACTGCAGTCAGGTCTTTGCAAATGTTGTCTCAGAAAATCCTCACTACTTGCTGGGAAGTTTCATTTCCCCATTTTATGGATAAAGTAGTAATGGTAAGCGATCCTCTAGCAGCAGAAATGGTCAAACTTGGCAGACTCCAAAGCCCACAGTGAAGCCCACAGGGAAGCAGTGAGCCTCAGAAGCCTGATGATGTTCACATCCTAGCTCCGCCCTTTACTAGTGTATAGAATCTTGGAACATTTCCTTAATCTCAGTTTTCCTGTTGGTAGAGTGGAGACCACGGGCGGCACCCCCCACACACACCCCAAAGCATTTTTTGTTCATGTGAGACAATGCATGTAAATCATAGAGCACAATGCCTGGCACATAGACATTGCTCAAAAAAACGTTGCCTATCATGCTCTGCCTTCAGGGTTGAACTGTGTTCTAATTGTTATACTCAACCTTTAAAGATTCCCTTAAGCAGAACATTTCAGGTCAATTGCTGCTTGCTTGCTGGCTCTGGGCACATAATATTCTGAAATAAAATATTCTAATCTTTTGGAAAAGAGAAAAGCTACAGGTAAAATACTTATTGTTTTAGAATTAATATGAATTTCCTCTTGTGCTGGTTGCTTTAAATGACCTTCTTATCAAACCCTTCCCTTTCCCCCTTTGAACTGGGTAACTGACAGGCGAAAATATCATTTGGACCAAGAAGGCTTTTTACATTTTCAGCGTGCTTACCATTACATTGGCCAATTGGTTATGACCATTCACCTAACAGTGACATTCCCAGTGTGAGTTTGTGTAACACAGCATCTTGGCTGGGCTAGAGCTGGGGCTCAGGTGATTCTGTTGAGACACTCAGGCACTGATTTTGCAAGGGGAACAAGGAACCCCCTGGAACAGAAGACTTTGCCCCTGACCACCAGTGGGTTCACACAGCATGCCTCTTACTTACCAAGGCATTTTTGTGTGAATCAGTGTCCCTCACTGCCCCTGGGTGAACTGTCAGTGTCTAAACTGCTTAATAAGATGGCAAATGAAGGAGCTGTCTGAACTAACCACTTCACACTTGCAGGCTTGAGCCTCTTTTCCTCCCAGGTGAGTTCATTAGCTCATGTCCACGACTTTTTTGTGGACATTTGTAGGCACCTTTGCAGGCACCAGTAAATAACTTGGAAGGGGAGATTCTGCAAGTTTGGACTTCCTGCGGTCAAGAAGGAAGTCCAATCAATGGGAGGCTTGGAGCTGGTGAAATTTTGATACTAATGTTAATGTCATTATTTTTGTTCTAAAGGCAAATGAAGGCTGAGCTATTTTGGGTTGCTTTTTAAAAAACAGTCTTAACATCAGAGGACTAATAAAAAAGAATGCTGGTTTCTTTATTAAGAAAATTATAGATTATACATTTCTCAAGGTCAGCCATTATATCCTGTACTTTTTTTTTTTTTAGCGGTACACATAAAACCTAGAACATTGCTAGTACATTGTAGGTAGTCAAAGAAAAATTTAGAGTAAAGTTTGTTGCTGATTCCATTGTCTATGGCATAAAGGCTTAGAGTGCTTATTAGTGAGCTGTGGTTTCTTCTCACAAAGCATCAAATTCTTCTCTGCCATGACTCATGCTAACGGGAAAACTGATGAAATATCTTTTTGGTAGTGACTTGAATGTGTTTTTATTAAAAATGCAGTAGATTCACTATCACTGAAATCAGATATGGCCAAAGCTGAACAACAACAGAGGGAAATGAAGCATTTCCTAAGAGAATTATGGTGAAACTTGCCCTTTTTGAACTATTTTTTTGTTTTTAACGTGAAAATAAAAAAATGATTATATGTGTAGCAATAATTATATAATGGACTGGTATTCTGAAGAATGTGTCTGCTTGCTTTGAAAATGCTTTGCAAATGAGTTAAAATTCCTTTTCACTAGGAATAAATTGCTTACAATAGGCATTTATATTTTTTATGCAGAACAAATATAAAATATTTGGAAAATTCACTCATTAGATAAAATTGCCCCCTCCTCCCCAATCCTAGTACCCCCATGAGTTTTGGGGAATTTGCTATGTTCTCTTATTGTATGAAAGACAAAACCTTCTATTACTGTCTGACAGTTTAAAAGTATATTGATATTGGATTGAGCAAGGGGAAAAATGACATCACCACATTTTGGTTTCTCTTGAGAAGCCAGTGAGTAATGTGGGTGTGTCAGTTTCACTGGAGTTTTGGTCTAAGAGCATTTTCCCTGAACATTTTCCTCTTTGAGGTTTTTTATTCCAAATACAATATTGTTCCTTTGATAATGTCTCTGGAATAACTTATAAAATTAGGCATATGAAATAAAACTATTAAACAATGTCTTTGACTAACCTGATAGCTAAATTGAGGACTGAGATTTAAATTACAGTGTTGCTTTGCTCACACACCCTCCCCTGCCTCCTCCTTCACTCTTCTCTTCCTCTCTATAATTTTAGGCTAATGGGGAAGAGAATGAGAGAAAAATCTAGAGGAGGCCTTTGTACTCCCTTGCTTGTTTTCCAGACATATTTCCCTAATGAGTGCTAGTTGCTGAGTATCTGAGCATTGTACCAGCAGTATCTTATTTAATCCACACAACCACCCTTTATGAGACCTGATATTTTTGTCCTCATTTTCCTGATGAGAACACTGAGGCACAGAGTTTATAAGCAAGGAGCCTGATTTCAACCCAGTTCTGTTGAGTTGTCAAATGTGCACTCTTCCCACACATGGAATGTACTCAGTAAATAGGTGATCGGTTCTGATCTTTCATTCCCATACCATGGAGGACATGGTCGAGTTAGACACAAAACCTGTCTCTTCTGGTACCAGGCGTAGGTTTAATGGAAAGGAAGGGAAGATCTTCTAGTTTTAGGAAAGCAGAAAAGAAGATGGGGGGGGAAGGGGGGGAAGCAGAAGAGGAGAAAAGCCAAGTAGAAATTAGGGTATTTGGGAGAATTTATAAAGGATAGGAAAGGAAAAATTAAATTTATATCCTGCAAAAAATCAGAATGCCCTGCATACTTAAGCTGTATTATATGGGAGATATTTCCCAGTCTTGTCATTAGAAGTTCCCCAAATACTGAATAGCCTGCTCTAGAATTTTTACCATTTTGAAATTTAAGGCATTCAGATAATGAGAATTTACCCATGGAAAGGAGTGAATAAGAGAGACTCAGATTACTTGTTTCCTAATATTAGCCTTTCTGACCCCTGATGCTTTTTTTTTTTTTTCAATTTGTGACAGAAAACCTCTCAATTAATTTTTATGTAGTCTTTACTTTTTCAGCTTAGTTTTATTTGTCTTTTTTTTTTATTTCAGCATATTATGGGGGTACAGATTTTAAGGTTTCAATAAATGCCCTTTCCCCCCTCCCCCCACAAGTCTGAGATTCCAGCATGACCATCCCCCAGATGG